>VXAC01002952.1:719275-851602 GCA_013399225.1 Rhipidura dahli | reverse complement strand
GTGGACGTCGGCTCGTTTCGAAAGGCCTCTCGGCTCTGCCTATCCTTCCTTTGGCTTTCTCCATCGTTTCATTGCCGTACCATACGTAGAAATAATTTCTCCCGTCGCCTTCTTACTTAGCAAGTGGCTCTTCGGATACGCTGTTGCCATTCTTCACAGGCTACTAGGAAAACCCGTAGTATTAAACACTTGTATCATGTTAAATTTAGCAATGGGCAGACAGCTGTAATCAGTATTAAAGTATTTCTTATCACTGGTAGCTAGAAGCATTTATAAATATTTGGTAAATTGATATTATGACTCCCACATCCTGATTTATCCATATACTCTACCAACTGTTACACACTTTGCGTGCTTTAATCTGCTATTTTTAATTCAGCGTGGTTTGCCTGTGATCTGCAGCGTGGGTGTCCTGCAAGCCTCAGACCCTTCCTGTGGGGTTCAGAAGGACTGCCAGCAGCCAGCCCCTCGCCAAATACCCATACTTGGGGATCACAAGCCTCACTCACAGTCTATTTATGCTTTTCCAAAAAAATCTTCCACGCACACAAAGCTGCAACATAGCACACTGAAAAGAGTTTTAAAAGCAGAAAATGATAAAGCTGCTTCTAAAGTGAAAGCAATACTGTGGGACTGGACTATAATGTGTTTTCATGTGTAACAGAAGGCGGTGTCTATGGGCTGTCTCCTGACACGTCCCTTGAATATCCTCATCTTTAGATGTGGTGCTTATGACTGGCAAAGAAAATGTTTCACACCATGAGGCTTGGCTACCCCATGGTGCACAGACCAAGTCTCATAAATAAGGACTCAGGTAGGAGCTGTGTGTTAAAAATCCAAACAGCAAGCATTAATATTAAAAATACATGTGTTACAAAGGATCAAAATTGTACCATTTTAGTGCTTTTTTTCATGTTTAGTGAAGCCCTTGAGTTTACTGCCTTTAGCATTTTTAAACCTTTGCTGACATCTTACAGTGAGAATTTTGCAGCAGCAGCAGCAGCAGTAGAAGTCAAAATAGATTTAAGTCAAGTAGATCACATCTTGATGAAGTCTGTAATGCTGTAGAAAAATGCTGGCTGTTGTCTTAGGGTTCTCTCTTTTCATCTGCTCTAAGAACCCTCAAAGCAGAGGGAGGAGGCTCCTTAGAGTTGCTGTGACACCCCTACAGTGTGCCTACTTTGAGAATGCTCAAAATTTTGGGGAATGCTCATCATTGTTCCTGGTCTGGCTGTGGCCTGGGACATAGTAAGACAGGCTGATAATTTTTCTTGGTGGATATATGTTTCCTGTTGTTTACAGAGGGATATATTGGTCTACCTGTACCCATCCTACTGGATCTCTTTTTATTTCCTTAATTTTCTTCAACAGATCTTTTTTTTTTCACTTCTGAGGGACTGGAGGAGGGGGAGGATACGTTCAGAGCTGGCTGTGGTGCTTCCTCTTAAAGCGAGAGTAGACGTTTCTGTGTGCTTGGAGGAGCCATTCCCACCTGCAGCCTGAGCAGTGCAAGCGAGGCACCGGGGCTGCATCAGGGCAAGCTCTGCTTCTCATCTGTATCAGAATGGAGGAGTGCTGTCCCCAGGCTGGCCCACCTTTAGCTGAGAGAGATGCAGTAGCAGCAGCCCCATGTGGTTTATAGGCTCAGTCAAAACAGAGGTGAATCTGGGCCGAAGGATGATGTGTCTGGGAGGATTTGCATTCCTGTAACAACAACTGCGAGTGCTCAGATGCGCTGGCGTTGTGGGAGCAGGCTCCTGCATTTCTTCCTGCTCTTGAAGATTGAGGCAGCTGTGACAGTGATAACTTGCAGCGATTCAGGAAACGGTTTCCTTTTCCTTAAATATCAGTGGCCACAGCTCACCATGTCCTGCAGTGAAATTTGGAATATGAGGGACACTCCACATGTCCCTGCAGCGGTCAGGACCTGGGCTGCCGTGAGCGTGGGCTGCTCTTTGTGCATCAAGTGTGAGGTGCTTCAGCTCTTAGATGTGATGCTCAGGGAAGGCTGACTCTGAAACCAACAGCTCTCTGCCTGTTTTGGGATTTCTGTAGCACATGCTTCCTTCTGGAGCCATGACTTTTTTGGCCAGTAAGGAGAGCATCACGTAGGATATGACCAGAGAACCTCCCTGCTGGGAATTTAAACATGCCTTTCTCTTAAGTGATCTCTTTCTTTCTTGCTTCCACGCTTGGCTTTTCTTACCAAGTGTATCTAACAGCAAAGAAAGTGTTCAGACAGATGAGAAATTAATCACACCACTTCTCATTTGGGCTTTGAAGACAGGCACATGTTAATTGTTGCTGCTTTTTTTATACAGCTGAAAAGTGCTAAAGTACTGCTACACTTAAGGTTTAAAAGAGATTATCAGTTCTTTCAGCTGCATTCACTTGTTAGGCAGGAGATCTTAGGTTACTTGAATTTGCTTCCAGTGATGGTAATTATTAGCTCATCAATTGAGCCAAGAGAAACCTGTAAGTGATTTAACCACAGGAAGTGTATTCTACCATCATTTGTTTCTAGATGAATTTCTTTCAGGCATGTAACTGCCACTTTTGAATGACTGAATGTTAAGCTGGAAGCAAGTTAAAATAATTCATAAAATTTAAGCTCATTCATAGGATTATAATCTTTATGCATAGTGGTGTCTGTGCATTTCTAAACATTTTGATATTTTGAATATTTCTGTTGTCATATACAAATAATGTAAAACTTGCTCTAAATCTTAACATGTTTATCTTGTCCTTTATTTAGCCATCTCTACAGGGAATGGTAATTACATCAAGCATGAGAGTTGTTTTAGGGACTGAAAAACTTTTTTTTTTTTCAATTCCAAGAGTTACTGCTGTACTGTTCCCCATCCAAGTCATTGGCTGTACTTTTTCCATTTCCAGAAGTGTTAGTATTTTATATTGTGTGAGGGTACAGTTGTTTATGATAAAAGCCTCTAGCTGTTGCAGTTCAGCTGGAGTTCAGAAGGAGCAGAAGACAAGTGCTCCAACAAGTGAGCAGCCAGAGGCTTTCAGGTGTGAGTGGCTCTCTCAAAGGGTGTAAGTATTGACCTGCTTGTGACTTTTGTGGCTGCTTTTTGAGCAGCAGTTGTTGCCTGGACCCACCTCTCTTATCCTTTGAGTAATCGGCAGATGTAGGGTTCTTCCTGCTGCCACTCTCCCTTGCTTGCTGTCTGCAGTTCTTTGCCCAGCTGATTCTTCATACTTGCACCAAGTAACCTGGGTTTCTTGAGAACTATTTGTTTGCCACTTGCAAACTTTTCCACAGAAAGTCTGGTAGGTGATGTCCTGTTGAGTGTGCTTTTCCTCTTCAGGGTGTCCACTGATGGTTCTGGGCAGCAAAGAGACCATTGCTTCTGTCAGTGCTGTGTGAGAGGGTGAAATATCTTAAAATAACTCTATATTTAACCTTCTGTGATACAGCTTTTGGAAAATTATTTTGGAAGAACCTTAAATTTCTGTAGTCTCTCCATCTCGTTTACCTTGCCAGCTGGGGCCTTCCTTGCAGAGTTGCCAGCTGTGCCCACAGGCTTTGCAGGTTGTTGCTTTAGCTGCCTCCATCCTCTTCTTTCTGTTTAAAGCCAACAAAGTTGCTCTGTGCATGGCTGTTTGATTTGGGATGCCAGCTCTGCCTTCACCTCTGTGGCACAAAGGTGCCCACTGTGCCCGTCGGAGGCAGCAATGGTCAGAGTGGGGCGTGCGTGGGGACATCCTGCGTGTTGATGTCTGTCAGAGGCTGATGCAGGCTCTCCACTGCCTACTGTTGCTTGTAGTTGTGCATGTTTGCAGAGGAATTGTATCACTCTGTCTTTGAAAGACACCGAGAAGGTTTTCTATAAATAAAAATAAAATGGGAAGTTACCTAGAAGCGCAGCCTGCGTAGCTGCTTTTAAGGGATGTAGTGCTTGGTGGTTTCATGCCCACACCACCAAATTCGGTGAGAAGCTTGCTGTAAGTCTGAGACAGACACAGGCTCTAGCTAGCCTTGGGTCAGTGCAGCTGGAGGATCATAGTTTATTGTGACTTCAGTGTCACCAGTCCAGCCCCTGCATGTACAAAACAACAGAATTACTTTTAGGCTGCCCTTACAAGCATGCATATGCATGCACATGGGTAGTGAAGCCCAGATAAATGGTTAGTGTATATGCTTAGGCTGCTATTAAATGCAAACCCTCATCCTGTCTCCTGGTATTTTACCTGTTGTCCTTGATTGCTGAGAGTAATGTAGTGTGACTAGAACTGAAAGGACCATTTCTCTCCCTTTCCCAAATGTTTTCCTGTGTTTGACAGTTCTTTTGCTGACCATCAGGATCCTTTTTATTATGGTCACAGAGAAACAGCATTAAACAGATGTTTAAATAATTTTAAACAGATGTCAAAGATCATAAAAATCCGCTGGGCAAAGGCTGGACTCATCTGAACACACTTAAAACCAAAATGAATAAAACAGTAACAAATAGTCTCCTAACAAAACCAGTTACCTTTACAAGGGATGGTGTGTCTAACTTCTTTCACAATTATTCAATTGACAAGAATGTCTTTCTGTGTATCCTTTCTTTCTGACAAATAAAACACCTGAGAAAATGTCCCTAAATTTGCTCTATAAAATAAGACTAATGAACGTGTGCCCTGTGGCCACAGGCAACCCACGAGTTAATTTTGTATGGCATGAGATGCCACGATTCCTCCCCTCCTCATATTATGACTAGATAATATTAAGGTGTGTACATTAATTTGCAGTCTTCTAAGTGGTTTTGAAAGGGCTCACAGCCAGAAGGAGATAATCCATTTTAGTACAAAATACTCAGCCACAAAACTAAGGTAATTGTGGGGAAGGAAGGAGGAGGAATTTACCCACAGGAGTGTGTCTCTATTATTTTGTGTGAAATGAAAATGTGGGTGGACCAAAATAACTCCACAGTGGCTGCCACTGTCTTTCTAGAGCCACAGTGTTCCTAGGTATCATGCATACTGTGAAACTGTGGCTCCAGGCTTTTAAAAATGAAATAAAAACTTTGGAAAAAATGGGATGTGCCAGAATTCCTGATCTTGTTCAGACCTGTAGGAGTGATCGCTGCTGCCATTTGGTGTAGATGGCACCTCAGCTCTGACCCAGAATCATCGGGTTGCTTAGGTTGGAAAAGACCTTGAAGATCACAGAGCCCAACTATAAGCCCAACACTGCCAAGACCACCACTGAACTACGTCCCTGCACGCCTTCTAAATGCCTCCAGGGATGGTCCTGTTCAGAGGAGGTGGCTTTGGGTCACCAAAGAGAACAAGATACAGGCTCGGAAAGGAAGCTGCTTTGCTGATTTTTTGTTTTTTGGTTGTGGCTTCTGCAATGTTTCACTTCCTGATAATTTTGTAACTTGTTTCAAGGTAAGAAAGAAGCACTTGAGTCAGGAGGATTTCTGGCGTGGTGTAGTGTGCTCAAGTGTGTCACAGATATTTCTTTAGCAGAGAAATGCTCCAGAAGTTTGCTCTTTGGTAATGCTGGGAAGGTTTGCAGTGGTTGTGCCTAGAGGCCTGGCTGTTTTGAGGGGGGTGTGCCTGTCACGTTAGGGTGTTAGTTGTCTTGAATTGCAGATGGCATCCAGCAGAACTTACCCTCCTGTATTCTCTTGAGGTGTGCTATTTTATTTGTGCCTGACAAGTGCCTCATGACCTTTTCCTACTCATCTCTTAAATGAAGATGTCGTTGTCATGGCTACATTTAGTGGAGAAATAAACACTGCTCCCAGCTTGGGTGCTTGTGCAATGGCTCGGTTCCAGGAAGGTGATGTTTTTATCTGGATCCTTGCTGGAGCTGGACAGATGTTTTGTGTGAGCTGGGAATAGCAGTGCCCAGGCTGGAGCTGGCCGGTCACTGACGGGCTGTGTGTGCCATGCCTCCCCCGGGCCGTGACTCTGGGTAGGTGCCACCCTGCCAGCAGCCGCCCGCAGCGCTGCCGGTCACACGCTGTGCTGGGGAGCAAAGCCCTGCCAGCAAAGAAAACTGTCAGGCGTCCTTTCTGGAGGTCTGTGTGTAGCTGATGCTGCTTGTTTGTTGCCAAGAGAGGCAGGGACTGGGATGTGCTGGTGATGGGAAGGGTTTCCCTGTGCTGGCTTTGCGGTCTGCTCAGGGGGGCGCCAGGCCAAGTGCCTTGTCCCCTTCCTAGAGCTGCCCCACCATTAACAGATCTTTGCTTGTGAAATGGGCAGCTTACTCTTCAGGAGCTACTGTTGGAGTTATTGCTGCCTGCAGCTAATAACTAATGCTTCAACCAACAGATTAGGGTTTTAGGCTCCTTTTTAATCTCTGGCCAGAACTTTTTCCTTTCAGTGGTAGTAATACAGGTACTAATACTAGTCTGGTGTCAGCAGATGCCTACAGGAGCCAGATATTGTAGGTGCAAGCCTGTTAGGCAAATGTTTCAAAGTGTATTCTGATAGCATTGACCATTTCTTCTGGTTTTTATTCCTGCTGTTCTTGAATGCCCTGTATCACATACTGCCTGTGTATGCTGCAGAACATACAGGGGAGCTAAACTTGCTGACAGACTACCTCTGTATTTTAACCATTTATTGCATTTTTTGGCTGTTGCCATATTTAAATTAGCTTTTTTTTTTTATTTCCAGAAGTACATATCTGTCATTTGTCACTTTGTTTGTTAGCTGGAAAGCTTGGGCTGGCAAGTTCCCACAGCTGCTGTCTGTGGCTTCAGCCTTTTTTTCTTTGCTGCACTAGAAACATGTAGCAGCATGCTGTTGGAACCCTTCAGCCTGGTGATGGGTGGGAATCAAAGCATTACAAAATTACATTTAAAGGGGAGAAATTATTTTGCTGTTTTAACCAAGGGTTTGAGGTCGTTCTTGAAGTTTGCAAGGAGTTGGTCAACAAATTACAGCATTTAGTTGTGGCTGGGTAATTGTGACATTCTGAAAGAGGGTGTGCTTTTTGATGACAGACATTTGCATGTGTTTTGCTTTTGGGGGAAGAAAAACCTTTCCTGTCTGCAGATGTACAACCAAAGATGGAGGCTGTTGAATGAGTTCTTCCATGCAGTGCTGAACCTCCTGGCCTAGCAGGCTTGTCTGCTTGGTGTCTCTTCTTGTTACAAGCTGGTTTTTATATACGGACGTGCATTTTTGTGCTGCATTTATTTGTCAAGGCTTGCTCTTTTGTTTTTAAAAGAGTGCTTGGGGAGAATGCCCTCACAAAGCCCCGCTTCCTCCTCACAGCTGCATGCTACTGCATCTTTGTGAGGCAGTAGGCAAAACCAGAGTAGCTGACTGCTGCATATAGTCTTGACTGATGTACCTGATGGCATCTGTTTACTGAGCTAAGGCTTCAGCTCCTTTCCATAAAGGAATTGGTTTCGTATGGAAAACCCTCGTGCTGTTGAATTATGTATGTGTAGGATTGCTTCAAGGGCCATGTGTTGATATCCTTAAAGGCACAAAGTCTGCAAATAATCTCTAGTGATTAATAATTTTCTGTTTAAGTGTTATGATTTTTATTCTGGCAATTTTCTGGATCTCATTATACAGCCTGGTTTTTTGCCCCATCTTGAAGCCTTTGTAATTTAATGGACTTGTTGCTTGAACAAATGTCTTTTGTCCATGCAAAAGCTGTAGCAAAATAGTGTCTACTTGGTTGCATACCTCTAACTATATGTCTCTGTAAATGAAGTATTACCAGAAGTAAAGAGCATGTAACTTACAGAAATTTAAAATTTAAAACGTTAATTTTACGTAATCAAGTATTACTATCTGCAGTGTATCAGCTGAAGTGCCAGTCAACTGCACCATTAGGGGCACAAGCTTTCACATTCTAAATTTGATCAAATCATTGTTGGGAAAGGAAATGAGTATGAACATTAATAAGCTTTTATCTGCACTTCATCATTAATAATGTAGATAATACCATTCAGATGGAGAAAATAACCCATTTTATCACAGCACCATTTTCACATGATAAGCTCCTTGCCTTTCCAAGGTGAAAAGGCCTTCTGGAATCTCATCCTCAAATGAAGTTTTGCTTTTGGCTGTATCAAATCTAGGAATCTTCAGCTTTCCAGGAATATGAGGAAGCTGTTTTGTATTTATAGTAACACCCTGGTAGCACCACCTGCCTTCCTGTGCTTCTGTATATAAATTCTTCCCATACTTGTAAGAGATAAAGGTGGACATTGTGTCCTTTTCACTAGTGTTTTTATTCTTGCCTCTCTAGGTGTTTGTTTTTGGTGGTTTTTTTTTTGTAATAAAGGTTACTTCTTTTGTCTTCTGTGCAATAAGGCAGCACAACGAAGCTGTGCCTGTGCTGTTGGGCCTTCCTGGCAGCACTAGGTAGGTGCACAGGCCACCAGGCTGGGCTGGTGTCACTGCTGGAGCCAGCCCTCTTGCTGCCAGCAAGGAGCCTGGCATCTTGAAGCTAGAATCCCAGAGTATTTTCTGGTAAAATGCTGATTTGCTCAGTGTGATCTTTAGTTGTTTAATATGCCAAGGGGAAAAAAATGAAAGAACAAGGGCCTGAAGTAGCCCATATTTTCTTTATGCTTCCAGCTGTTTTAATGTGCCTGCCAATACAACATGCAGCACTTATCTCCAATTTAAAATTAAGAGAGGGATTTATTTAGTCATTGGCTCCAGGAGTATTTCCAAAGTGTTCTACCAACCAAGTAAATGTGATGTGCCAGGTTCTGCAACCATTGCTTCTGTTTGAGAGGAGCAGGCTTTGGTTAGTGATCTTGTTGCACCCTGCATGGAATGAATCAAGCCTAGTATGAGGAATTATTTTCTTTTAACGTAAACAAGCCGTGATCTTATAGCTTTATGCATAATTCTGCCCCTCTTTAGGAGATGGGGCCCTGCTTCTGGTGGGGTTTTCTGCAGGTGGAGCCTGTGGCTCAAATAACCTTGGCTGGTCACAAACCTGAGATTTTTTTTTTTTTAAAGAAGCTGCCGAGGTGGCTTTAGAGTTCAGAGAGAGGGAGGTGGAAGGAGAAGAGTTGCCCTGGGGACCTGAGGCAAAGAGCAGGAGGGATGATAGGAGGAGCCAGAGAAGGCAGGCAGTGTGTAGCTGGAGGTGCAGTGCTGCTGCCTGATGCCACTGCCAAGAGAAGGTGCTTGTTACCCTTTTCACAGCTGGAGACCTGGGGTGCAGAGAAACTCTGTGATTTGAGGTCAGGCTGAGAAGGGAGCTGGTGACAGAGCAAGAGCCAAATCCTGATTTACCTCTTTCACTGGCTGATTCACAGTGATGCCCTTCCTCCCTGCAGGTTGTTTTAACACAGTTTACCATGTGGGCTGATGCCAATCTCGTGATGTTGCAAGGTGAGAAGTGAATGGTGGCATGCACTGTCATAGCACAGTGTTAAATTCAGTGAACACACTGGCTTTTTTAGGTACTTTTTCCATATAGTGTGAAATCAGCACTGGTGCTGCTTCAGAGCAAGTACTCTGTTAGGAATTGGTTTCCAGGTCACCTGGTAGGTGAAGACTTATTTTGGCTGATTGCTGTGGGTGGCTGTCTTTGGTCACTAATCCTGTGTCATACGCTTAGTGTTGTGTCCTGGCAGCGCAAATGGTAAAAGTGAGATCAGCCTGTTATGCATCAATGCTGCTTGTTTAGCCTAAATGTCCTAATAATCCAGGCCTGTCTGACTCTGCCATGGAGCACGCATGCACATGAAGCTGGCTCGTTCAGATAAATGGAGATTAGCCTCTCAAATCTGAACACTTACTTTCAATGGATTAGATGGTGCCCTTTGGGTCCATTTCATGCAAGGTCTATTTCATCTCTGGCTCAAACTCAGCAGTCTTAGAATCATAAAATCATTTAAGAAGGAAAATACCCTTAAGATCATTGAGTCCAGCTGTTGAAAACACCATTGTACAAGCGTCACAGCTGGCACACTGTACAAACTCATGAGGATACAACACAGTCTTCAGCAGAAATGTTTGTGGTTTAACACAGCACTGGCTGATTCCCATACCATATTCAAGTCATTTAGATACCTCCTCTAGTAGGGATCAATACATTTAAATTCAATTCTAACACAGGTAATCCACTTGAATACAAAGCAGGCATTTTAAAGCCATTCAGAAGCCCCACCCGTGTCTTGTCACTAAGTTCTGCTTATTACAGGTAAATATTCATAGACATATAATCTAGTTTCCAATTAGAAGAAGTTGCTTCTTCCAGAAGCATTTTCAAGAAGACTGGTAAATTTGTGCATCACCCCTGCTTCCCAGAGGAGTGTTAATTCTTCTCTGCAAACGGTAGCAAATGGAGCTGAACAGATTTGCCCTCCTCCACAGAGAAGGGTAAGACTAGCTAAACCAGCCATGTAGCCTAAGAATGAATTATCCAGAGCCGGGTTCTCTGAGGATGTGCCCACTGTTGGTGGGGAGATCACACAGCCCAGGGGCACCTGTGTGCTGTGGCTTGGCAGGTGCAGAGCTACCTGGGGTAGCTGGTTACAGAAGCCTTGTCTTTATCCTCTTCCTACAGGCATAGGCACAGCTTTCACATTAATCAGGGATTGCATTTGGGATCTTCCTGTTCCTGGGTAGAGTTTGCATGTCTTTAATGGGTTTTTATGCATGCTTCTTGCCCTCCAAGGCAGGTCTGTGATTCACCAGAGAGCTGTCTGGAAAAGGAGAGACAAATGATGGCAAACCACAGAGCAGGCACATGATCTTCAGCACTTCTTGTTCCCGCGGGGCTGGCTGAAGACAGCTCCAAACAACTGTCTGAAAACCCTTGTGTGACTCCTAAGGGATGGCTCTGTGCAGACACATGGTCTCCAACCCTTTAAAGACCTGCCCACTTTCAGATAGTTGTCTGGGGAGTTCTTCAGTTGGCTCTCTGGTAGGGGCAGAAATTAAAAGAAGGTGGACAAACAGGTGTAATTCAGTGCCTGAAGCTTCCAAAAATCTCTAGCATAGAGCAAGCTTTCTCCCAGGGCTTGTGTACAGCTGCCTGTCTAGGACCAAGCAAATAGGGAAGGCTGTGACCCACAGAAGAAACAAAATCTCTTTCTTTCCCTGTGAGATTATTGATCCCAGAAGGGCCAAAGGAGTTCAAGTGTCTTTTTGATCTTTATTGCTGAGGTGAAGTTGGATCATTTGCTGTAAGCTGATTTCAGTTGTGCTTGGAAATTTACTGAAACAGCTACTCTGAGATAACTGTTCTGAAGAGATATTTTGGTGTGAGTGCCTGTATTCTTGCATAAGAGCGTAGTTTGCTGGTCTGTCTCAGTGCACCATGGGACTAAAATAATTGCTGACTAATTACTCAAGAACAGTGCTTTGGGTAAGTGCCTGAGCACAGAAAAACCCACTACAAAGACACCCCCCACCCCACCCTGATTCCAAAGAGGAGGTTCTTCCCAAGGTATTTAAATAGTTCTGTTCATTCATGTCTGTTTAGGAAAGAGCAGTGGTAAGTTTTATGTTGCATGGTTTAAAATACTTCATATTAATTAACAAACAAGTACCAATTAATTTTACATTATGATGCTTAAGACTGTAGACTGCAAGGAATGGTATTTAGCTGTGGCTGTTTGGCAATTATGACCTTGTATATAATAACAGACTCAATAAATTCTTGATGTGAGAGAGCACCATTAATCAACACAGAGTTAATTAACTGTGCTGCTTACTTAGGAAGTGCTGTGCAGAAAGGTCTGAATCTCTGCAGTGCTACAGGCTGAAAATGTTTGATTTGTCTGATACCTGCCTGGTTTACATAGAAATTTCCCTCAAAGTTGATGCTGAAGAAGGAGCAATATTTCTTCCAGGTGACTGAACACTGGTCCCACAGGTCATTCTCTGCTGTGTCTCTGACACTCTGCCAGACCTTACGTGGGTCACTGTGTCACTCAGGCTTTCTGTCACCTTTCTGTACAAGGTGGAAGCCTTTGGATGAGTGCTGCAGTGCTGGTAATAGAAAGTGCTCTTTTATCAGTGGTTTTGTTCTGGTTAATCCTACAGGACTGCCAGGAAATTAGGAACCAGTGTGATAATTAACAGTTAATACTCATCAGCTCTAATTTCGACTTCACATAGGACCATTATTTTCTTGTGTGTTTCTTCAATAATTTGAACGGTAGTTCAAAAAAGGGAAAATGAACAAGATTCAGCACACCTTCAGTGAGAAAAGCATTCAATCTCTGTGCCACTCACCCTTCCACACTCCAAACAGATCTTGTAATTTTCCTGAATATGTGATACTCAGAAGTACGAAACTGTCTCAGCCTTTTGGAGTGGCCATCCTTTTGTTGGCTCAGTGTGCATATTAATGTGAAGGATGGATTTCTAACCTGGCATTGGACATTTTCAATCATCTGGCTTTTTGGCTGTCCCTTGAACCACTTTGGTATCTGGAGTCAGTGTAGACTGTCACTGAAGGATTCAAAGGTCTGAGCCAAGCTTTAAGCTTGCTGAGAACAGAAAGAGACAGTTTGGAGAGTTTGAGTTGCTTCAGTATGAGAGAAATGAGAGAAAACAACTGCTTTCTTGCTGCTGGAATGTGAAGCCTCCTGAGTTCATATGGCCCAGTTTTAATCTTGAAATTAATTTAACTTAGAGGTAGAGCACAAAAAAATCTTCTTTATTTTCTTTTCTTTTTTTTTCTCTTAAGTAAGTACAGTTAAGCGTAATCCTTCATCTTCTTCCCTCTCTCTGCCACCTGGGCTGTTAGTCTTAATTAGAGCCCGTTTAGCAAACAGCTAATACAAGGGTAGCTGAGTTCACTACCACAAGATATGGCAACCAAACAGGGCCAGAAATAGATGAGCAAAAACTGTATAGACTGGAAGTGTCATGGAATGCTCTTAACTGTTTATAGTGATGCAACTAATTATAGAGGCCTAAGGGTGGGGAAGGGAAGGAGAGAGGAAGAGATTTTCACTTTAGATCTCAGGGCAGAGGAAAGTGATGGTTCAGCTAATCTCTCTTCTGCAAATGGGATTTTTCTGCCACACAGCTCCTGTATTTGACACAAAGGAAGGCAGTAATTCTTAAATGATAAAAAAAACCCCTGTTCTTTTTCTCCTTCCTGCTTTTTTTACTACCCACTCTGGGACACAGGAGTCAAGTGACACCTCTTGTTACTAACCCCAGAGTGTAGCTGATGGTTACAGCCCGGCATTCCCACTTCTCTGCCCTCCCGCCCAGCTCCCTCTCCGAGCGGCTGGCGTGGCTCTCGCTGGCTCTGGGGGCTCATCCCCTGCTCCAGCTGCCATGCAGACACCCCATCCAGGGAGGCTGCTTCACTCAGGTATGTAACACTTTCTCAAGTTCAGCCTTGGGCCTGGCTTTCCACGAGCTGCAGGGGAGTCAGTCCAGTGCATGGGCAGTGCTGCACTAAGCTGTTATTAATGACAGCCCTTCCATTTGAGTGCTACGGCCGATGGTCCCACACACCTGTGTTTTAACATGCACGTGCACTGCATGGTACATCTATAGATCCTTAACATGTGTCTTTTTTTTATTTCTGAGTTCCCTTCAAGCATGGTTTTCTTCACAGCCATGCATGTTATTCCTTGTTTTGGGAAGCCCTTTCTCTCTTGCCTGTATGTTAGAATAATTTTTCCTTCCTCAATACCTCTCGTGTTTTCAGAGTGTGGTGGAAGGTGGTCTGTACTTTCCCCTGTGCCCAGCTTGTGTCACAGAGTCCAAATATTGGACTTTACTCCTTGATTTTACCCCCTTTTATGTTTCTAGCCCTGTCTCTCCGTTTTTTTTTGCCAACTGCCAGGGTGTCTTCAGCGCTGTGAAGTCAGATGAAAGGTAGCAGTTAAAGCTCCCTTTGCAGCTGTCCTTCCCTTGGGTGTGCTGGTATAAATCCCTTGGATCTCTGCTGAAGTTTCATACTCCCCTTCGTTCTTAGCTTCAGAAGAACTAGGATCATTTTCTCCTGACACCACCAAAAAACCTGAGCTGGGGGCAGTACAAGCAAGAGTCATTGGTTTTCAGTAGTTGTAGGTATCATATGTCATTTGTGGTTCATAATTTCTGATGATTTCATGAAGAGATTTTTCTCCATTCATTTTGGTCTTATTAAACAGCCCATATTTTTTCTCTTACAACAAAATGCAAATTATTTTTATGAGTATGTTAGGTGCAAGTTGAAGATGAGAAATGATACTTAAGATCAGTTACTTGATGTGGAAGGTACAAGTAAGGGATGCAATCAGAAAAGGCTGAAAAATTGGAATGTAAAATAGCCATAGCCGTGTGAAATTTTAGATTATTTTTGAGTATATGAAGGATGAGGAAGATACAAGACTTGAGACAGGCAGATGTTATGCCTATTTTAAAAGGGGGGAAGTGAGGAGCTAGGGAATTAGTGTAATGCCAACATCATGAAGTACACAAAGCACGTTGTTGGACAGATTTATAGGTATCTATATGAGGTTAAGGTAACTAAAAAAAAAAAGAAAACCACAGAAAAGCATGGAAGCAAATGTCCTAATGTCCCAAAAAGGGCCCATATCTTTACTTTTTTCTTACAAAGACTCAGAGAGGTGGGAAGGCTGGTATTCTTTCAGGTTTTGGAGCTACACTGCCATTTGTTTTAGTTGATTTATGTTTTAAAAGCTCTAAGTATGGTGAGGTGCACCCTGGTTCCCCAAATTTCAGCAGCAGTTGAACTTCCCTGTATTTAATGGCATCCAGCCTTTCTGGTAATGTGAGAGATTGTGATGTTAAAAAGTCTTATAATGTCTTGTTCCCAGAAGTTTCTGGCATGACAGAATTTCTGTAGATTCTCAGAATCTCAGGGCTTCTGAGAAGTGAAGTCTCTGCTGTTGATTTTTCTACTCCGTTCAGGGAACTTGGTGCACATTTTTTGAAACTTGCACACCACCAGCAGAAACTTCTCTGGGACTTCTGTGAGCTGCACCAGCAGCAAAGGGAGTAATAGGGAACAGTAAGTGCTGGGCTTGTTCCTCATATGAGTGTGATGAGAGGTGACACCTGGGCAATTTTCAACTGTGTCTAAGCTGGGAAGCTGATAAAAGAACCCACTTCTTCACCACTGTATCTTCACCAGTCCCTTCTTGTGACTCTTCTTTGCAGACCTTCAGAAGGGATCTCTTCACTTTCTGCCAGCGATGCAGCTTTCTGATCAAGCTTCTGCCATGGCTGCAGCAAACTTGGTCAGTAATACAGGAAGAAAGACATTTTTGGCATGGATAAAAATTACAGGATTTTGTTGCCAAGGCAAGCAATTCCAGTTTCAGCATGCAAAGGGGAAAACTATTCCATTGTCTAGTTTAGTGAAAGCTGTAAAACTGAGGGAACATAAATGTACTCTAAAATATGTAAGGAATTTGACAGTGTCTGAATTTACCCAGCATTACAAGGTAGCAAGGGCTTGTAGATACTGACTCTTCTCTTCAGAAGCATTTTTAATCCTTAAATGGTGCACTGAAATTGCTTTCTTGCATTCCAATATAAATATTTCCAGCATGTTACAAGACAGATGAATGAATGGAAGGGAGAGAGATAAAGTGATGTTTTTTGATTAGAAGGTTTCTTCTAAAGAGGCCTAAAAAAGCTGTCTGTTATGGACATTTTGATTCTGTTGGTATGGCTGAAGGATGATTGAACGGAAATTTTAGTATTAAGGTGTGACATTGGTCTCTGTATCAGATTTCCCCCTTGAAAAAGACTTTTGCTTAATGGCTTACCAGATGAAGGAGTTAACCTCTTACAATATTTGTTATATATTCGGAATTTTGAATATTTTATTCTTCTGGCTGCAGCTAGACAAACCAGAATTTCTGCTGCTTGTATGGATTTCAAGGGTTTGATATATTTGGCTCCTTTCTAACTTTATAATAAGTTCCATCTGAAAGGAACAGTGATTTAAGAGAGTTAAGAGAACAGATATGTATACACAGCAGATTTGGGAGTACATTTACCTGCTTCTCACAACTATAGAACAGATACTGTAATTGCTTGAGAGGCCTTCAAGGTGAAGAGAATTAAATCTAATCTTGAAAACAAAGGACAAGTTAGATGACGAGAGGAACAGTGGGGAATGGGATTTCCGCATGCCTCTAATACCTGGGCTGGGTTATTTTGTGATTTGAGAAGCTTTTGGGATAAGGTAGGAGCTCTCTGTGGCTGATGCCAGTTCTTTCTTTGAACCCCATTCTCTCAAACCACACTGTAAACATTACCTTTACCTCAGTGGGTTTGGCTGGGTCTCACAGATAGATTTAATGCATTCTTGAGAGCATTTGAGCTTGTTGATCTCTTTCCCATTCCAGTCAGTTCCTAATGAAACCACTGCAGGTGCTTGTTCCAAACAGAGGGATCTCCTGGGGGGGACTGGAGTAGAGAGCAGGAATGATACACTGCTGTGTTTCCATTGGGAAGAAGCAATACAGACATCATGTTTATAGCAATTCCTTGTGCAAATGTTAGGAATTGTCTTTCCAGTGGCTGTGCTGTTCCAACACGGAGTCTTCAGCATTGCTTTTCGTCCTCTCCACGAATGTAGAACGAGTGTCCCACCTGGTTTTGTAAAGGTTTGCACCCAAGCAGCCACACTTCCCTGCTGTTCAAGGAGGCCCTGACCTCCCTGCAAGCTTCCATTGCAACCAGTGACCCCAGAGTCTGCAGTTCTGGGGCTGCATGGCTGAGGGGAGCCCACTGTTCCAAAGGGAACGGTGCTGTTTCTTCTCTCTTACTGCATTCCTCCAGAGCTTGTTAAAGTCAGTCTACACCGTTTGGAGTTACTGCCTTTGTGTTGCCAACGCTTGAATCTTTCATAAAAAACTTAACACCATCTTTCCCACCTCATCCTGGCTCCAAATGGTTATTAAATCCAGTGTGTTGATCCCCTGTGACATTTCTCTCCTTGTTATCAGAGTAGCTGAGACCCTTTGGCTGCCTCTGCTTTTCCCTTCCTGAATTTTGTCTTGCTTCCTTTTAAACCACCCAAAGACTGTCTCTGAAATTGTCTTATAATTATTGTCATCTGTTTACTTTCTTTGAATTTTCCTCCTGCTGTATTCCTGTCTTCTGGAGCTATTTTTTGCTTTATTTTCTGCCGTCTGTGATTTTGCTTGGCTTCTGCTCTTGGCACCACTGCTGCCTTGCAGGGTTTCTGTAGAGAAAGGGGGCCTCTGCAGATGGCCTGTGGGCAAGCTGCTGTGGCCAGGGGGATCAGCTCAACATGTGTCCTTAAAAACAGCACCCAGATAGAAGATCTGGCGAGGCAGAGCAGGTATTTCTTGTTAAATGAGGAATGCTTTGTGTGACTGCGCACACACACGTGTGCCAGGGATGATTTTACACCCAAGTACTTTGCAAACACTGAAACTTCCAGATTGTTTCCTGATTGAAGCTGTTTCAGCAAAGAAATTCCCTGTTGAAAGTCATTCTCTATCACAGGGCCATAAATACTGTGCCTTGTATTTTGTATTCTGTCTGGCTTTGGAGTTTCTGGTGCTAAAATATGTGTGTGAAGCACTCTGTCATGCTACTAGAAGGCACCTACTTTTATAGCTGCAATTTGGTTTCTAAAAATGTTGACTATTTTATTAAAAAGAATTTATTTGGGTGTGTGGCTTAAAGCAGCAATAAAGCCATATCCTGTCTGTAAAAGGTAAGTGTTATTGAATGTTCAGGAATGTGTTCAATATACAGATAGAAATTAAAAATTCAGTCCCTGAGTGCTATAATAAAAAAGAAGTTAGGACTAAAATAGCAATAGGCCTGTGAATTGTATGATGTCACTGCAGGAATTTCTGTGAACAGTGCATAGAGGACCTGGATTATCTGAAACTGGCTGCCCCAAACCAGCCAGGGCTCCTGCTCCCTAGTCCCTAGGAGTGAGGGAAGTGAGGATCAGTTCCCTCTGCTGGCTCAAGTGCTGCCTGCCAGAGGAACTCCCAAAAAAACTGAGTGATGCCCCAATATAGCTGCTCTAGCAAGATGCCTTGCAGCTGTGTGATTTCACTTTAATTGGTCCTATCTGTTTTATTTCTGGTGCCTGTCTTCCCTCTCCTTTAAATCTTTAAAAATCTTTAAAATGATTTTCCCCCTGAAGGCTGTGTTGAAGAGGTGACAGTATTTTACTTTGCACAGTATCTCTTGCAGCCTTTGCATGCATCTGTAAAATGTAAGCTTGGTTGTGACCCTGACAGCCAGCAAAGGAAATGACTTTCAGGGCAGCTTGGATGCTTTGCTGCCAGCCCCTTGGCCCAGGCTGTGCCCACCTGAGCAGTGGTGCTGCATCCTGAGCTGCTTATGAGCACCTTGGTCCAAACTGCTCCATGGAATAATAACCTGTGCCTCAACATGTGCCATGCTGGGATTCCTGAGACCAGCTGGCCTGGCACGCTATCAGAGCATGCAGAGGCTGCTTTTTATTGGGAGGAACAAGGCATGGGGAATATTGATCTTCTGAAAGGCATTCATTGCTCGTTTTCTTTGATTTCTGTTTCACCTTTCAAGGTGAAGGTGACATGGCAGGACAAAGTAGTGGCTTGGAGGGCTGTCTGGGCTTTGTGGGGCCATCTGTTTTGCAGGCCTGGTATTAACTCCCTGCATATGTGCTGTTGCTCTGCAATCTGGTTGTAAAGTATGTGCAGGTTCAGAAGAAATGTGCAGCAAGCAGAGGAAATGCTTACCTGCTGCTGGCAGAGACAGCAGCCCTGCAGAACTGACTTAAAATATGGTTATTTTCTTGTGGGATAAGTAGAAATATCTCTTCTCTGGTTGTTAAGCAATTTCTTTGAATGTCACTTGCTTTTTACAACTAACCTCTCACAAAATACCTTAAGGAAACCTTCCTGGCATTTTTAACCCCCAGCACAGCTTACTGGGTTTATGTTAGTTGTCTATAACAATAATGGCAAATATTATTGCCATTCAGGAACTACCTTTTAGATGTGCAGAGATAAAAGCTTGGCTCTATGGGCGTGTTGCCATTACCTTGAGCAGACTAGCATTTCCCCCTTGGATGTTGGCTCCTGATCCTGGGAATGCTCAAGAGACAGCCTTGTTTGCGTTTCATAATTGTCTGCTGGCATGAGCTCCTTGGGCTGGAATCACTGTGCTGGTGGAGCATCTCTTGGAGGTTTCATACTGAGGTATTAATCCAGATGAGTAATTTAATAGAGATTGTATTTAGAATTTTGGAAGATCACCCCTAATTTCTAACTTTGTCTTTAATTTAGGTGTTAATGCTGGGATTACTGAAATAGGCTGTTGAAACTGACTGTGTCTTGAGACTGCATGGTGACAGCACAGACAGATCTTGGTCTTGCTTTTAACTTAATGCCTTATGTTAACAAAGCATGCTGGAGGAGGCACCCTGGTGCTGGCAGCTGGCCATGTGAGGCATCTTGGAGAGCGTGGAAAAGATTTGATGAAGGGCTGGCATTCAGAGTTCACTCCCTGAAAAGACCAGGGTGCCTTTTGGGATAGGCATCAGTGAGTCTTTTGCTTGGTAGGTAGTACTGAGGACAGACTGAGAAATGAACTGGTTGGAGTGGTGCTGTAGTGACACATAAAACATTGCTCTGCTTTTCAGCTGGCTCCTCCTGGGATGTGCTTCTCAGGTGCTTCACTGTGGTGCCTGTGCTTGGCCTCCCCCCAAAGTGGGCACATGGTGACAGTCCTGGGGTGGCTGAGTAGCCCAAGCTCTTGTCCTGGCTGCAGCACTGGCTCAGTCCTGTGACCAGCCTCAGCTGTGGCCCTGCTGTGGTGGCTGCTGCGCTGTGGGATGTTCAGGAGATGCCCCTGCTCTCAGAGGTGTCTGGTACCTGCTGCAGGCACCCTGCCAGAGGCAGATTTTGGCACAACACTCACAGGTACAGCCTTGCCCCGTGCCTACACCCCGACGGGCTGCCTCTCCTTCCCAAGGCACAGGGGTTTTGCTCCCTGTGCACCAGGCATTTCCACTCTGGTGCCATGGCTGTGATCAAGGTGTCCTCCACTGGCTCCTGCCGGCCCCTTGCACCAGCTTTTACCCTTGCCAGAAGGAAAAAATAAACTCTGAACACAATCTTGCACTTGTGGTTGAGTCTGGCTTTTTTTTGTGGCTGCTGAAATAGCCTGCAACTGGAGTGGTTTTCAGGATGTTGCTGGAAGGAATGGAATGGAAAATCATGGGGGTGTATCACATGGCACAGGTTCAGGAATTGTCTGGCACCTCTTGCTTTAATGTGATGAGCTTTGCTGCATTCGTTATCCTCCTGGTGACTCCATGCACTGGGCATTTGGGAGGACACAAGGAAAGGGTGTTCCTTGGGTAAATAACATTTACCATGTGTGTGAAATACCCTTATTTTCCATCTAATCTTTTGTGGGATTGCAGTGCTGTTAGTTTCTGACTAAGTACTTGATACTCGCTTTCTGTCCCAACCTCTTCAGTGATGTTTTCAGCTGTTACACAGTTTTCTTTTTGCACCCAGCCATGTTTAAAATAACTTATTTCCCTTTAAAATCCCTGTAAATAGCTTTATTTTGGTACCAATATATTTGACAGCTGTTGCAAACAAATGTTAGTCCTTCCTGAAGGACTGCATTGGAACGGACATATGCTGTCCTTTGTATTCTGTATACCTGGTTCAAAGCTAGGAAATGCTCCTTTTTGTATATGATAAGAAGATTTAATTTGTTATTAGTGACTAAGTTCAGGGATTTCTTTTCCTCCCAACAAGGCTTGAAGAAGTACCTGCAAGAATCTGCTCAGGTAATCTGGAGATGAAATTATTTAAGTCTAAACATTATAAGAAAGGGGAGGACATGATATGGCTGCCAGCTACTTATTTGTTAACTGCATTATTTTAGACACTAAAATGTGTCTAGGTTTTACTGATTTTGTAATTAGTAAAAATACAATTTCTTCGTGTCGTGCTCATGATGTTAGCTGCAAGTTTAAATGAATCTGCTGTCTTCAATTACTTGTGAGCTGCATATGAGTTTGCTGCACTTAATAGCAAGGACATTCTATAATTGAGGTATTCTGCACTGTGACAGACAATTTTATATAAATAGGTTTTTATATACCACCATCATTTCTAGTATTGAAGGATCAGTGGTCCATGAAATCAGATCTACGTGGCTATTCCTGGTGGATTAGCATCCCCTAATTTTCTGTGACAAACTTGGGGAATACAGTATGGTGGAGGGTTTTGGTTGCCTTTGTTCATCTGGAAACGACCTTCGTTATATGTTAGCTTGGCACACTGCATGGCATTCTGTCCTGGTTGCCTAGATGTACAAATAAAGATGATAAAGTGACAGCTGCCTGGTTTTTTAGACGGACAGGTACTAATTCAGATGAAGAATGAGAAGCCCAGTGTTCAGCAGGAACAATGAACACTCCTGTCTACTTCCACTTTGTAAAAGTGAAAAGGCACATGTTTAGGTTGAGCAGTTTTAGCAAGGTAGTTTTAGAAGAACTGTTAGCAGACTTGTGCATATACTGAGCAGTAATAATTTTATGTTTCATAGTACTCTGTACAAAATTGAAATACAGCATATGAGTACCTCATGTGACAGCTAATGATGTCTTTGAGGAGTATTGTAAGCAGCATATGCACCCACATGAAGTATTAGTAGGCTGTGAGTAAACTCTTTCCAAATGGATCCAGTTTGAGGGGTGCAGCTCTCAAGTGTAATGTGTTGTGCTTCTGCTGCAAAGGGAAAGATTTTGAAGCTGCTTTCAAAATGCAGTGTTTAATATGACACTATGTATGTCAAAATACAGCTGGAGTAATGCCAGGAGTAGTACAACAAAAGATAGAAACAGAGACTGTAGAAATTTTCTACAGAGAACAACAGCGTGAGCAAGTTGTCACACATCAAAGTATGAACAGAAGCTTAAGCTTGCCTTCTTTCGAAGGTTGTATTGTATTTCTGATTTGGAAAACAACATTACAACATCTTAAATCAGCTCTTAAATGAGCTGTCTCATTAGTTCTTGTTGCTTCTATGCCTGTTGGTATAACCTTTGTTCCTTCCCTAAACCATGACATTGAGAAGGTTTTACTGCTTTCTTTAGGTCCCAGCAAAATGCAGCGGAAAGTCTTAGACTGACTTGGTGGAATGTGTTCATCACTAAACTGCTGACCAGGAATGGGCCCAGGCCCTGCTTCCCTACCCACTGCCACCAGTTCTCCCTGCCCTCTCTTGAGAAGAAACGTCCCATTATTTCTAGTCAGTGGGACATTCCCAGCAGCAGCCCAAGAAGCTCAGGAGTGGGGCAGACCTTGCTGGTCACACTCTGAAATAACCACGCATGAACTGCAGACGTTTGTTCTCAGATGTGTTGTTAGTTCAAAGCAAACAGTGTTGAGAAGACAGAAAGGGATTGTGCTCAAGGAGCAAGGTTGACTCCTGTGCTTTCTCACAAGATAGCTTATGTGGGTAGGTTTTGGAAATTTTCCATGCAAAGGCAAACAAACCATGTGGGCAGCAGTCAGGGCCCCAAAGATAAGGCAGCGTAGCAGTGTTTGTGCCATGATTTCTTCTGCTGTGCCTCATTAATAATAAAAGAACTGAATGATATCATGTGGGCTAATGTCTGGCAGGAGGAGCAGTGGCCTGGATTTGACATTAAGTTGGTGAAAGTGAGTGAGACCCTCTGCTTCACTGTTATTCCAGTTGAATTGAAAACTACTTTTACTGTCTCCTGCTGTCTCCTCTTCTGTCAGTCAGATGGGAGTCACAAACTAAGCTGCACAAGTTGAGGCTTTTTATCTGGAAAATACTTAGCAATTCAGAAAATTCATGAATGCTCTGTTTAAATGTTGAGCTTTATTTTGTTGTGTCCTTCTGTCTTTCCTGTTCTCAAGTGCTGTGAGGTCCCACCTTTGATCTGACTGGTCTCTGAGAATGTGATTAATTTTGGCAGGTAGAAGCTAACCTCTGTCTTGTGGATTGAGGATGGAAGACAGTCTATAGGTTTCAGGCATTGTTATAGAATTGTGATGGTATAGCACAGCTTTCAAATACTTCACTTGTTTTCTGCTGTGATAAATTCTGGGAACTGCTTCTTCAGCCTGTAACAAATTTAAATTCTGTTCAGAGTGTGAGCTCTCCCTCCTAAAACTTCTCATCTTTCTCTTCTGTTCCTTGTTCTGTAGCATGTTCAGAGGATGCTTACAAGATGAGGTTTGGAAAATGAATGATGCTTTTAATCTGTGCAGAGACTTTTCAGCCCCAGATGTCCTGTGTGCATTTTCTGTGTGCTCTTGCAGTTAGAATTTTTCAAGGTTTACCAAGTGATGAATTCTCTAAGCTCAGGTAAAATGAATTGGATGCTATAAACATCCTACTTCCCTCCTTCCACGCCTTAATGATGATCTCATTCCTCTATGCAGTGAAATTTAGGATTGTTATAAACAGGAAATGTTATCAAAACAAATTGGCTGCACCCACCCCTAGAACTTCAATTATATTTCAAGACCTTGCTTGAACAAAATAGACTGTATTTGGGCAAAAGCATGGAGCTCTGATTATATCACTGTATTAAAAAAAGGGATTGTAAAAGTATGGGAGAAAATTGTGACTTTCACCAGAAAAACTGGAAGACATCTAGCTCTAAACTTGGCAGGGTTAGTTGGATAATTGAAGGTCTGGCAGGTCAATCTGTTCCATGCTACAGTCTAACAATTTTATAATTACAGATGTTTCCGCCTTCTTTCTCCCAGATAAATTTGGCAAAATGGTGTTGTCTCTCTAACATGGGGAATAATGAAACTCATTGACTGTGACTATGAATTACCTGGTGATCCCTGCAGAAGCAAGAGAGATGCTGTCTTTTTGAGTCTCTTCTCCAGATTTATTAGGGCTCATTAAATAACAATGATACTGCCCAATTTTTGTTAATACTGAAGTGTGCTTGTAGGTTCTTTTTCATGAGGCACAGAGATTAAAAAAACCCAACACCAAAAAACGATACCCCCAAAAAATCCCCAACCAGCTTTTGGTAGCTTTTAAAAAGCTATATTAAGGCTGCATTGTAACTGCAAATGTATTTTAATTTTCTAAAGAAGTTTGTGTGTCCACAGATTGTCCCTACTTGGGGACAGTGACTCCTGCTGTCCCTTCTGTACCTGGATGGGCTTCATGCCTGCATGGCCACTGCCTTCACTGGGATCACGGGGTTTGTGGTTGAACTTCTTGTACCTCTGCACCCCTTTTTATTATGTACCTGTGCTGCAGGCCATGGGGAAAACTTCTTGTTGTTCTTTCACCTATTTTATATGACACTTCACTGATGCACTTCTGCACTTCTGCACTGATGCACTTCTCTATTTGTCTGGTCCTTTCTGAGCCAAGCAAAAGCACAGCAGGTAATTTACAGTTTGGGAGCTTGGGAGCAGTGAGAGGTGATGATGCAGAAAGGAGATGATGAGCTGTGATGGGGAGAGGTGGAGGCTGCTGACCAAAAGCTTGGGCAGGGTCTGCTGCAGACATCAAAGCTGTTCATTTGGTTTTACCTTGCTTGTTTGGAGGTTGTTGTTGTTAAGCTGCCTGGCTGTTGTGGCTGGGAGCTCTGCTGGTTTCTGTTCTTGAAGAATGAGCAAGAAGCCTGTAGGTAAACCCAGAACCTCAATGAGGTGATCTTGTTTTGCTCCACTTCCCAATAATTTTTTTTTCCCTTTGCTCGGCCTTGCGCTAAAGAGACTTTTGGGGTTCCATGAGGTAGAGGAGGTAGAGGAGCAGGATTGTTCTGGGCTGGCTAATGGATGCACACAGGGTAAGTGGTGCTGAACACAGGGCGCTGCCCCTGCTGCTCACCTCAGCTGTAATTACAGCAGGAGATGTCTCAGCAGAGGAAGTTGTTTGTAACCCTGGTGCTGCTCAGCTGTTACTCATCCAGGCTGTCAGAGATCCAGTATGGCAGGGAGCTCAGGAAGTCCTGGGGTCAAGTGCCCTGCGAAGCAGGCATCCAGCCAAACCAGGTGGTTTGCATTTCTGTCGCTGCTTTTCAGAGCAAGCTGGTTATTAAAGCCATCCCAGACAAAATAGCACAGTTCCTCTTTCTCTCCTGGTGCATCCCAATGAATGTGTTCATTCATGGTGTCATGCCAATCTCTTAAATGTTTTTATACGTGCAGAAGCAAGGCTTGACTTGTCATTGATGTTCAGCAGGTGCATAGATGTTAAAAGTGCTGTGTCTTCTGTAATTTTTTCCTGATGTAGCAATTTGGCCTTAACCAATGGCCGTAGGTTTAAACAGAGCAGCATATACAATGAGCTGGTTGTGCTGCTCTGCTTGTTTAAGGATAATTGTAAAAAATGCCTTTGGGTTTCCGGGAACGCACATTAACAGAAAGTGCATTTCAGTGGCTTTGCATGGTACCTGACTTTCACAGTGGTTCAGCTGCTCTTCTCAGAAAAAAAGCCCTGATAAACCACCTTAGCAGGAGGTTCGTGGAAATGCAGTGGATTTTGCTAGCATTTGGATTTCCCCACATCAGTCTCAGGAGAGTCTGATGCTGTGTGTCTGCAGAAGGAATACTGGACAGAGAGCTCTGACATCTTTAAAAAGGCACATAAACCTGAGTCTGCCTTTAGGGGAGGGCAGCCCTAAGGACCAGTCTGTGGATCTTGCCCTGCAGCCAGTGAAGGCTGGGAGTGTCTGGTGCAGAACTGGTTGCTCTGTGACCGAGGAGGCAGCTTGAGTGCCCAAAGCACCCACAGAACTGCTCCTCCCTGTCTGTTTAACAGCACCACTGGGACACACTGGGGCAGCCCAAGCTAGTTTTTCTGGCATGGTCATGATTTGTTGTGCCAGTGATGTAGTGAAACTATAATATGCAATTTTCCCTTGAATACTGTATTCTATATATACCCTGTACTATGCTGTCCTTGCTCTGTTGTGATGCAATAGCCATGCAGAATGATGGGATCCCTAATCCACTGCTGGATGTTATGGTAGGACAGAATCTGTTACTTTGAATACTTGCTGCAAAGCAGTACTTTTTACACAGGAAAAGGATGTATGTGGTTTTATTTTACAATAAGGTATTTATTTATAATAGCTGACTGCAGCTATCTTTTCCGGTTGTCTTTGCAGTTTAAGTGTCAGCAGGATAAGATACTCAGCTGAAATGTATCTCACCTATTGACTCATCAAATTTGAATACTAGAGAGCATTAATAAAACCTTAATAATGCCATATATATGGTGAACACAGTTTGCTTGTTTTAACAGAATCACCGTTCTCTGGTGAGAAAACCAGAGTTTTCTGTTCAATTGCCTTTTCCTACCATTCAGGACATGACAGTTGCCCCTTCTACCCTTTTTGTGTGACACAAGTCCCAGAAGAGACGTGGCAGAAGAAACCCCAAACAGCCTGTCCCCAGCAAACTGCCCCTGCTCTTCCCTGCAGAAACCCTCACAGATGAAAGGGTGTAAGAAGCATCTGATGGCATTGGATCCACTTCTAATCCACTGTCCCATTCCTAGTAGTGGTCGAGTTCTGAAACTGGGAGAAAGGTGCAAGGATGCTGAAAAAACACAGATGGAGGATGATCCTCCCATCCAGAAAGTTTTTCTCATATGCTCCAATTGTTTGAATTGGTTTTAGGCCTGAAATCTAACTTTGGAGATATCTTCAGAAATGTTTGTGGCATATATAACACATGTATGTGTTTATATAGAATATGTGTACATGTGTAAAATGTTGCACATGTGATTGGTAAAGTTTTGAGTTCTAGATAAAGTTTTGACTTCTGGATACAAATTTCTTGACCTGAAAAGGTCAAGGATCCCAGTAATTGCTGGCAGTTTTCAAAACTGTCTGCCTCTGTCCATGTTGAAAGAGAAGCTGAGTCGTCCACCCCAGCAGAAAGTTACAGGGTGAATTCTGCTTGGCATCATTTCTTAGTGACTAAGAAACTCAAAATTGGCTGTGTGGGCAGAGGATCTGTCTGTGGTGAGGTGAGAGCTGCATGGATGGCAAGTGTATGGGAGTGACTGGGTGGGAGATGGCATTTGTACAGATGCTCTGTGCTCTGCTGTGCTAATTGTTCCTCTTGACAAGCCCTGTCCAGCTTTTTGATCCCCCTTCATTGTGCCAGGAGGAAGAGGGTCATACTGGTCTGGATGTTAAAGGTTAACATACTTCCTGAGAGACAGATAGTTCATTGTTTCCTTCCTATATGAGTTCAGTTGACAATGAACTCTCAGCAGCATTCAGTAGAATTGGCTAGCTTCAAATGCCTTCAAAATAATTAGCCAAAGGGGAAATAGATAAATAAAATAATGAAAGTAATAATAAGAATAGTAATAAATATCCCCAAACATAATAAATAATGCAACTCCAAATTTTGTAGTTCAGTCTTCTTAGTTGTGATTACCTGATGTTGTCATTCTTGAGGCTACTTTGTTGTTAATGACTACTTTGAGGCTGTTTTACTTCTGTATTTGAAGCTGAGATGCTGCCCTGGCAGCTATTTGGTTTAAAGACAAGAAAATGGCAAACGAGTTCTGCCCATTCTTGTTGAAATGCCAGCTCCATTAATGTCGTCGTTGTTGTTGTGATGCTGGTTTTACAGGCCTTATGTGAGCATTTATTCATATTTTAAAAATATTGATCCTTTTTTTAGTTGCAAAAGGAAAAAGGCATGACTTCCAGAAAAAAAAGTTGACTTCTTCATGCATGTTTACTTTTCTTTAACTCTGGAAAAATCAAGCCTTTCATTTGAGACTTTGAAGATGTTTTCTGTCTGCCTTGTAAACTCGGTGCTTGCTTCAAAGCACACATGCAATTTGTAGACTTGTATTGCCCAGGGAATTGTTGGGAGTCCTTGCTTGCTGTGTGGAGATGAATGCACACAAAAGTTCAAATAACTACTCCAATTTTTTTCTTTCACCAGAACAGAGTTGTGATTTTTTTTTTTCTTTTTCCTGCAAACAGACCTGAGCTCTTACTTCTCCATCCCTTTCCTTCTTCTCTTCTCCCCTCTTGATTCCTATTTCTCTTTAAAATGCTAGTGAGGAAGAACACAGGGGTAAGTGAATGGCCACTGGAGTTGCAGTGGCATTAATCTTTCATCAGGTAAAACCCTCCTGGATCCTGGCTGTCACGGTGAGCACGCCACTGCTCTCCCCAGGCTGTGGTGCTGACACTCCATCTCTCCTCCTGCACTGTGAGGGTCACTGGTGGCCAGGAGTGGCCTCTGTGGGTGCCCAGGGCTGTGGATAATCTTCCCCTGCTCTCTGTGCACAGCTGCAGAGCCTGCACAGCAACAGGCAGAAATGCCAAGCTGCTAGCAAGCCTTTCTTCCAGATGTTAATGAAAACCAGCTCAACCAGCAAGGTATTAGATATGTAATTCATTTTATAGGTATTTCTATCTTCAGCTTAACAGGCAAGGGCTTATTAGTTAAAAAGTTTCCTGGTGCCTGAAGGAGCAGTCTGAGCAAGCAGATTTTAAGGTGCTGAATGAAGCCCAGTTCCCAGGCATCAACTAAATGAAGCTGCCAAAGCACTAGAAGTGCAGGACGAGGGCTGTGGGGAGGAATTTCTTTCAATAAGCAAGGGACAGAGCCCAAACCTGTGCCATACTTTGGTTTTTGCCTGCCTCCTGGAAAGGGAGAGTCTTACGCTCTTTGTTTTGCTCTCCTGTGTTTTTTGACATGCTTTGGGAGAGCTGAAACCAAGCAATGACCTTTGGATGTCCATGAACCCTGGGCCATTCAGGTGTGACATGGTGGGAGCTCAGCAGACCTTAGCAACCTCCCAACAGCCTGGCACGATATGTCCTGGCATTGCTTCTCAGGCTGGGCTTCTCCTGGGATGGAGGCAGTGCTCTGTGCAGTGTGCACACAGACTTCCCACAGCCACTGTCAGCCACGGCAAAGGCAGGAGGGAGTGGAAAAAACCAACCAACCCAGCAGTGTGTTTGCAATCCCCAGCTGGAAACACTGACCCTGTTAGATAACACTCCACTACTTGCAGGGGAATCGGGCGCTCTCTCTTCTCGCGGTGACGTCTCAGTGAAAATCAGAATTATTTTTGGCTCTGCCATGAAATGGATAAATCTCACAGTTGAGCTTTTCACAGTCCTCCTGTGACATGCAGCTGTCCTTCAGGTCCTTGGTTTCCTGGCTGTGCAGTAGGGATGGATGGGAATGAGTGTGGGTGGGATGTCAGCGAGAAAGTCTGTGGACATTGTTCGGAACGGGAGCTGATGGAAACTTTATGCAGCATGAGATTTTGCTATGGAAAAGCTTAAACTTGATGGGAAGTGTAGTAAACAAACATCATTTGTTATTACATTGGAACTTTAATGTTTTTCCCAGAACACATGGCAAAGCAACAAGATGCTGTTTTAAAAACTTATTTAAAATTACTGCTGGGATGTAAAAGTTCATGTGTATGCTGGGAGAGGGGAAAGACCCAAGCACAAACCCCTAAGCACATTCATCTGCAGAGGCTACAAAGCTGTGTTTTCTTAAAATGTGCTTTTTTATGTTTGACTTGAAACACTGATTAATGCTTATTATTTAACCCTGGAATTCAAGGACTTAGCAACTTTAGAGCAATGATATTTTTGCTCGGATTTTATCTTGAAAAACATGAAGTAGATGCTTATTATGTGAAGAGTTCATGGAAGACTTGGAGATTTGCTCTAAAGAAAATTAGTCTTTCTCCAGACAGCCTCATACTGTCAAAGAGCCTCTCCATGTAGGCTGTGATCATATCAAAGAGTGCTTTATTTTTGCCTGCTTCGTGACCTCTGAAGGGAAGAAACAGAAGAACATTAACCTTTTCATATGTACATGTTTGAAATTATAAACTTAAAAATCCATGAATGTGCTTCTGTAAAAATTTCTTCCCAGCTGGGTTCCTGGAGTCCAACTCATTTCACTGTTGTCTTTTGGTAGTGAAAAATGCTTGTGCTATTTACGATGCATTTTTTGGCTAGTTGCCACCGCTTGCTGTTTATCAGAATGCCTGATGTTTTTGGTAGAGGAAATACCCATGCTTTTTTGCTACATATAATCAAGTTAAGCATAGCTTAATTTACTACTTTTTAACTTCTGTTTTGTTTTGTTTTTGTTGGTGAAGACCTGGAGACATTTGTTTGGTGTGCCGGATCTGCTGAGGGAATTTGTGAATGTGCCTTTAGCATTGCCTGGGTGCTGTTTACTGAGCTGGAGTCTACCCTGGCATTACTTGAAATTTTAAAATTTAACAGCAGCTCTTTTTTTTTAATTGTTATTCATGCATGAAAACTAAAAGATAGACAGAGACTGAAATTCTCCTGTGTTTTTAGTTTCTGAAGGAAAAAAGAATAAATGCATGTGATCAAGTGATGTAGTGGTAGGCCTCGATTTATTAAAAATTTGGTTTAGCAAGCTTTCAGACAGAGGTTACTTCATGTGTAACACAATCTATGTGCTCAAAATAGTTTTTCCTAAATAGTGATTGTTAACTTCTTTAAAAAAACTACCATGTCTGGAAAAATGAAGGATGTCTGAAGTGGGTTAGAAATCCAGACAGCAAATGGTGGCCTCTGTGAAGCAGACTGCCTGACTTGATTCTCTTGTTTTAAGTCTCTTGATGAATGTCAGTGTCTCTCATCCTTAAATATTTTATGGTTATCTAATCTACGAGTCAAATAATTTATTTGTTCTAGACCTTCTTAGTACTGTGAGGGGTTTTAAAAGGGCATCTACCAGAGTAAAAAAATACTCAAAAAACTACTTTGTATCTTTTCCTGCTCCGTTTCTATAGCTGGGACTGAAAGTAAGAAGCTTACGGCATGTGAAGATACTTATTACAAACTTTTCCAGTGTCCAAAGAAAGCTCTGATCTAAAGAGCTGGACTGAAATACAAGGGTCACTTGTAAGGATTTTAGGAGCTGATGGTGTTCATGCAGGTTTTGGATGTGAGCCTGCCCTAAAATAATATTAATGCTACTCTTGCAATTTGACACACACAAACTATGATCTTTCTTTTCTCACATCCTGGTATAGCATCATGAGGTTTTTGGGGTGGGACTACCTAACAAGTCATTTGTAATGGAAATTCTCATCCTCCTTTTGCCACCGCTTAGATGATTTGTCACCTCCTTCCTCCACCCAACATGTTTTGCTAATATTTTGAAGCAAACAGATAATTACAAGTAGATGTGACTATATTGCAGCATATCCTTCATTTTATGCCAGCCAAGCTGTGCTGGAAAGGAAGCAACTTGAAGACCTTCAGAAGAAAGTAAAAATCCTGGCTGCAGCACATCTAATTTTGTTTTAGGTCTGAAATGCCTGCCTGTGAAGTGGTGGCAAAACAGGAGGTGATGGAGCCATCTCACAAACCTGACTTTGAAAATTGATGTGTTTTGTTTATCTTGAACGTTTTCTTCATGCAGCTGAAGCTTACTGAGCAATTGAACTTCTGGAGACCCGTACTTCCCACGAGATTTGTTGCTTGAATTCTTACCTGACACTAACATATTGCTCTTTCCTGTGGCCTTTCACAAAAGATTTCTGTTGCCCTCTAAGTCCTCTCTCCATCACCTCAAAATCAACAAGGAACTTTTGTATTTCAACAAGAACTTTTGGTGTGGTTTTGGTTTATTTAGAAAGAAATAAGTGAAACAGTTGTCAAGCAAGGGTCTACATCGATGATTTTGCCTTTCTTTTGAAATAATGTCTTAGCTAGTTGTCCCTGCACAAAAGTCTGTGTAAACATAGTTTGCCTGAATTTTTTTTTTGTAGAGCAAGCAGTAGATTTTTCTTTTTAGAGAAAACAGACAAACAAATATGGACAGTTTGTTGTATCATGCCCTCATCATGAATTAGGCTGTTACTGTGCCAGCTGGCATCCAAATACAAAACACCACTAGAGCTTGTCCCAGCAGGACACGCTGCTTATTCCCTGGAGAGGAGTGTGTGTTGTGGGACAGGCAGGGTGGCAGGTAGCTCCCACTCTGCTGCCTGCCCTGGCAAGTGCCTTTGTCCTAATGCAGGTCCCTGAGGGTGCTGTCAGCATCCCTGGCAGCACTGCTCCTCTTGGCCACGTCTGAGGAAGCAATGAGCTTGGATCTGGGCTGGGCTCTGTCCAACTACACGGCGTCCCTGTAGCTGAAATTGTATGAGCGTGGTGTGGCTGAAACTGCTCGCCTGTGAAATGGGAAACATTTTCTCCTTTTCTCCTTTTTATGTGAGGGGAGCCATGATTCATTCAGGTGCTGATCTCCATGTCTCAGAAGCACTGCTTGAGATAACCCTGGGCTGCCCAGTGCTGCCTGCAGGTCCTGCTGTGAGTACTGGGCCCTGCCTTCACCCTTCCTGGGACAGTGTCCCACCCTTGCTCTGTGCTTCCCTGCCTGCAGGAAGGGGCCAAGGCTCTCAGACCTTTGGCAATTGTCAGGGCAGTGGAGAATGACAGCGCTGCGGTGTGGTCTCCGCTTCCCTTCTCCTTGCCCATTGTTTATTCTGAGCTGCAGATAAGATGAGTATCTTTTGTTTTTCCTGTAGATAATAATAACAGCCTGTCTCTACCAGCACAGGGTTAGGTTCTTCTTTCAGGAAGACGTGGGAAGAGAAAAATGAATGTGGGCCCTGTGAAGCACGTGTGACAGGAAAGGTCTCAGGGCAGGGAAACAGCGGGCTGCACACTAGATGGGAGCGCAAGGTGGCTTTGCTGAGCACAAAGAGAACTGTGCCCTTGGAGAACCTCTGCTTCAGCCTTGTCAGCCAGGGCTCACTTGTTCATCACCCATCAAGATCTCCTCAATGCCAGCATTTTCTCTTTATGAAATACTGCAGTGCTGCTTATCAGCAAAGAGCACTTATCAAGGTGTCTGATAACTGTGGCAAATAACAAATACAGGTGTTGCTCTGTGGGTGGGTGGGTTTCCTTCACTGGTCTGATCCATCTTCGGCATCTCGTTACCTTTCTTTTAAAAAGAATTTTTTTCTCTTCCTTATACCCATCAAGATTTTTGTGCATCTGTCAATGTGGAAAACTGATCTGGTTGTTCTGGTAACAATAGTGGCCTGGATTCAGTTTCAGGTCTAACAGTGAGATGCTCTGCTAACATCATTTTGGCCAAAGCTAACAAGGCAAAAGCTTTCATTTTGGCAGTGTTTATGGGAGTGTTCAGATGCCAGTCTAGTGCTCTGGGTGTTCTTGGGTATTGGTAGGAATGCAGGTGGGTGGATTCGTGGATGAACACCTGAAAGGAATCTGAAATCTTCAGACTTGTCATGTGTTAATAGGAATGTAAGCTGGGACAGAGCCCTTTTGTCTTTTTACTGCTCTATGCTGAAACTTGGGTGCTGTAAAGTAATGGGGAGGCATGTGCAAAGTGGAAATACCCTGGAGGGTATTCATAGCTTTTGATGTTAATTTGGCAGTTGCAGGGGGACCAAGGGTGTGTGTCTCCCTCTCACTGATTCATTCACCAGCTCAAGGTAAATAGGTCAATAGGTCCTGCAGGAGTGATTTTGTCAGCAGATAGTATAAAATCGGTCTCTTTGCTGTTCACATGATTCCTCTCTGCAACGTTTTCATCCTACGGCTTTGCTTAACGCAGAATTCCGGGAGCACGAGGATGTTTTGGTTCCGTTCTGCCACGGCCTGTGTACATGCTGTTTGGAAGCAAGACCAGTATTTCCTGTGGCCTCCTTTATCTCTTGTTCTGTCTCATGGAGAATTCATGCTTCTTTTTTTCTTTTCTTTTTTTTTTTTTTTTTTAATATTTGTGTATATTTTGACTGTCTTATCCTATGAAATGTCCTGGCATTTAGCTTTAGCCACAGTTATTCAGATGATTTATTCCCCTCCTTGTCTTCAGAGTTTAGTCTTGCTTTAAGTGGGATTTACTTGGATGGCAGTCTCTTGCACTGCAATTCCCCTCCAAAAGGCTCTTTGGGGCCTGTTGGGATAGGACAGATGGTAATGGTTTTAAACTAAAAGAGCTCAATTTAGGTTATAAGGAAGAAGGGCTTTTTGTTATGGGGATGCTGAAACACTGTCACAGGTTGCTTGGAAAGGTGGTACACACCTGATCCCTGGTAATGTTCAAGGGTAGGTTGGACAGGGCTCTGAGCAACCTGATGTAGTTGAGGATGTCCCTGTTCATTGCAGCAAGGTTGTACTGGAGACCTTTCACAGTCCCTTCCAACCCAAACTGTTCTGTGAAACAGATTGCTAGATCTTATCCTTACCCATCAAAACAGGGCTTTGGAGCAGGGTGGATGAGTGGTTCCTTAGTGCTTTCTGTCTTTTGATATGGTTTATGTTCGTTTATTGTATGTTTGGCTGCTTTCCTTGATACTCGCTTTATCGAAAACCTTCTGAGATGTCACCTTTTGCAGTTCATCTTGCCACTCTCAGGGATGCATTGAACTGAACAGTGGGTGCATTTTGTTACCTTGCCAACAACATGCTGGGGAAAAACTTTGGGATGGAGCAGCACAAACTGTCTGTTACAGCAAGTGTAATTTATAGCAGGAATTTTCTACTCCCAAACTGTCAGAATCAAGGGGTTAATATTACTGCCCTCTGGGGGGCATCTGTATGAATGGAGAATCCTGAAGGTGTTGCACAAAAAATTATGCTCCTGATGATTTTGAGACATGGTTTAAGGGTCAGAATAACTTTTCTTATAACATACTAATGAAATACAGGATGTGGGCCAAACTTGTAAGCTGAGGTTTACCTTGCTGTTTCTTCAGATGCTGCATTTTCATAATTTCTTGCTATCTGTTTGGAAGAGACTGTCTCTTATTCTGTAAAGACTGTGACAACTAGGTGTCATGATATGCTTTTCTCTTCTGGTTACATTTATTACTTTTTATTGTCTGAGAGTGTTTGTGAGTATTTTGCAATGCCAAAATATTAAGGCTCCGAGCAATCAAAAGCAGCAGAAATTGTTGATTGTCCATGCAACTTGGAAATGTGTTTATCCTTCTGATTTGTGCAGTTGAGGCCCATCCTATTGCTGGGTGCTCTCAGCAGCACTCTTACAGAGGGGTGAAGTTTTTTCCAAACTCTCTGTTTGGGTTTCTGGTTGTATCTTGACCCTGCAAACACGCTCGCCTTGGTTATGCTGTTTATCTTGACTGAAAGGTTATCTGGTGCAAAGGATACTCACTGGCTGGGCTGTAACAGATACCTGCTTTCAGTAACACATCTACCCCTATTTTCATTTTGTTCTAGTGTCATCTGAGACATTGTGATCCTGTGTTTGAAATGGGAGGAAAAAATCCTCCTTCTCAGACCTCATAGGCAGACAGAAGGAAAAGCTGTGGGAGACCTCATGGCTTTATGATCTGAATGCTGTTGTCTAGAAGTTAACTGTATCTTTAAGAAAAAACTGGGTATTTCTACTTGTCTCTATCTGAAATCATGTTTACCTTACAGTGTTTATTAAACCTGAGTTAATTTTCCTCCTGTCTTTCTATGGCTGCAGGAGCTGTGCCAGCAGTGCACTGTAATAACTGGTGTGAAGGGAGGCGTGCCAGGGTCCCGCTCCCTGGGCTGCCCTGGACACTCACTGCCCACACTGCCCTGGAGCTGTGGCCGCCTGAGCCCAGCTCTGGCCATCCCTGCTGAGGAGCCCCAGCTGCCCTGGAGAGGCTCAGACCTGCAACTGAGTGCTTTCTTGGTTAAAAATAATAATTACGAATCCTTAATTACTCCCCGTCTCTCTCCTGTCTCCCTTCTGCCCATTACTCTGAAGTGTTCTTGAAATAGAGTAATTGGCATCACACTTTCACATGGCAGTCGTGCTCTTTTTAAAAATTTAAGATCTCTGTGTCTGTTATCTTTTGTTTGGTGTGATGAGCGAGGACTCCTTGCTCTTTCTGGTCCTGTGAAGTTTTTGTCAGGACTGTCTTGGATGAGGTGAGTGGGATGAGCCACAGCTCTGTCGGCATTGGCTTTTCATCTCATCTTCCTTCTGCAGCACATGCAGCCTGAGGCCCAGGAGCTGATGGGTTTATTGTCACAGTGCTTTCAGGGGCAGAATTTGCTGTTGGTTCAGATCTGAAACCTTGTTTGGCTTGGATACTCACAAATGGAATTTGCAGAGAAACTTCTATATCTGACATGCATGTCCTTGGCAAGTTTGGAATAAGCTGTTGGAGTCTGAGCTGTCTGCAGAGGTGGATTAGCTGTGATGCCTTAAGGAGGCCTCCTAGACACAGAGCCTAGACAGGAGTAAGGGAATAAAGGTGGGTATTTATTGGAAAGGCCTCCAAAGGTACCCCTGGGGAGCCAGAGGCTGCTGCCCAGATGGACCCCAAGATGGAGCCCAGGTCACGAGTTCTTCATACCTTTATAGGTTTGGTTCATTTGCACATCAGGGTTAATTCTCCAATTAAAGCTTCAGTTTAATGATGGAATTTCCCCTCAGCTTGCTCCCCTGAGAGGCTCTTTGGTTTATACTTTTTGGGCCCAGGATGTTCTGGGTGTCCTTGGAGAGCAGGCCTGGAGAGGCTTTGTTGTGTGTGCCCAGCACAGAGAGCAGCAATGAACAGGGAACAGGAAACTTCAGAGTTACACACTGGGCAGTGCGGGATTTGAAAAATACAAAAGTGAAAACCTAAGGCATCAGCTGAGGAAGAATCAAGGGGGGATGAATGCCTGACATACCCAGAGTATGCAAACAGCACAGAGGTGCTGGGTAAGTGTGAGACTGAGCAGCAGAGAGACCTCTGTAGTGATGTAGTTGGCTTCTGTTGCACATCTTCTGGGACCCTGGCATTTTGCTGGCATTGATGGGCACAGTTCCTTTGTCTCAGTTGATTTTTCTACCAGTTATCCCAGGGGGTTTCCTCCAGCTCTGAAAAGCATCCAAATAAAACATTGAAGACCTAAGGGGCTGGTGAGTACAAGAGTTGTTCTTGGCCTAGCAGCAAATCACAGATCTGGGCTGTGAACAATAAGTTTCTGAGATGGAATAACATGTTTCTGTAAAAGTAAAAGCAAAGATTTTTCCTGTAGGTTAATCCTGCTCCATTGTTGTCTTTAGCTCAGCTGGCTGGGCTGGGATGCTTCTGTGGAATGGGGTGAACACACACAGTGCATATCCACATGTGCACATATCCACACCTGAATGACAATATCCATGTGATATCCTGCTTCCACGAGGAATTTCTGTTAATGTGTCAGCCCAAGGCATGTGGAGGTTTTCTGATTTTAAACTTGCTTTTTTGGCCTCCCACATTTAGTGCTGCTGTATTTTAGTGTGTTCGGTGAACTGCACAGACTAAAATCAAAAGTAAACCCCAACAAAACCATTTAAAATTCTTCAATTCCTTCTAGTCTTTACTAGGATATTTTTTGTTTATGCAGTCACATCAGCAAAGTTAAATGTGGAATATAATTTTCTTTCTCCCTCAGCTGAATGTTTCATGCATAAGAGATTATTGTCTTCAGTGCCTTACAGCATTTTACTGCTCAGCAGAGCATAGTCTTGGAGTGTTTGTAAGAGATAAGTAAATAAGAACCATCTTTTCTGTAGATAAAAACCTACTTTTTTCTCATTCTACTACTCCCTTCTCTGCTTCTTTATTTATTTAGCTATTTCATATATTGGGAAAATCTGGTTAAATTTAGTTGGCACCTAAGAGAGTTGTGCTGTTGTAGCAGCAGTAATTGTAATTTCTTGAAAATGAGATTGGTGCTTGGGACCAATGCCAGCTGTGAGGTCTTGGGCTGTAAAGTCACCTAAACATGAGATGCTTGCATCTAGACATGGTTTATACTGGTCACAAGCATGCAGAGACAGCACCACGGTTGTTTCTTTGTTTTCCACATTTTGCTTTTCTAATAAATTAAGCCCTGTTTTGGTTTGAATTTTCTATGAAGAGATGTTCTTTTTAGGAATATGGATGCTGATCCAGGTCACTGGGTAACCGTCATGTGATAGATCTGTCTGTCATTTATCCAGCTGGATGCAAGCTGGATTTTCTGAGAGGGAAGAGCTCAGTGTCCTGTAACATCTGTCTTGTGCCTTCCTAGTTACTTTATGAAAATTAGTTTTCACCACTTACAAAAATGTGCTTCATGTGGTTTGTTTTGTCCAGACTTTATGCTTATGTGGAGAAGAGAATGCAAACTACCACTCAGGGGTTTTTGTTGCCTTTCATGCAGTTTATGTTGGGGTTGAACTGTGAAGCCTGACGAAGCTAAAGTTTAGTGGGCTTGGGCTTTTATTTTGATGAGGTGTGTGTCCTTTGCAGGTACTCTGCTGCTTGTTTTTTTTAAGTTTTCTTTCTCTTTTTTCCTGTTTGCATATCTTCCCCCCAGCCTCCTTCCCTTGAGCCTTTTTGGAGATCTCAAGAGAGGTTGAGGAAGTTTCTAACATGGAAGAAAATGAGAGAGTCACAGAAAAGAAATGTTGTCCCAAAGTTGTCCCAGACAGCTGTGAGCTGGGTCAGCAGTCATGTTGGGCCTTTAACTCCCCCAGGTTTTTGAGGTTATCTTTACAAGAAATCTGTATATAATTTGCAGCCATATATGGTAGGGGGTTTTTAAGCCATCAAAGCAACAAATGTTGTTGTTGAAGTGTTTTTTAAGAAAGCAGAGTTGTTAAACCTGCTTTCTGTTGGAGCTCAGTCCTTGAATATATTTTAGGTTCCTGACCAAAGTCTTTCCCCTTTTTCAAAGCTACAGTCTGAATGTGAAATTGTCAGTGAACCTTGGTGCTGATTTTGAAAGCATTAACAGCAATCCAGCACGGGACATTTGAAGCACTTTATGTTCTTAACACTCATTTTAATTGGGTTGAACCCTTGCAAAAGAGGAATTTTTTTTGCCCCATGCAAGGGCTCTGACGGACAAGTTCTGGCAGATTTGATTGTAGTTTAAGGAATTCCTCCCTTTCAGCTACAGGTTCATGGCTTGCCTTGAACATTTTTCTGGTGGGTTTTGCCCCAAGACCAGTGAGAACAGAAGGGACGGCTTGCCAGTGCTGCTGTCACTCTAGCAAAAGCTTGTCCCTGCTGGCACAGCCCCACTGAAATGCCAGAAAGGGTTCACACTAGCAGGGAGCTGATGTGCTGGCTGGCTCCAAGGGATGGGCCTGGCCCCTCGCTTGCTCCTTGCCCTGCATTCCTCCCTCATCCTGCACACCCGTCCTGGTGTGTGCTGGGCTGCTCATGGAGCTGCAGAAGAACACTCACTGCCTCCTGGAGAGGAGGATTCAGCTCCCCAGAATTGTTTTCTATACCCCTCGTGGGTGTCAGAGGAGTCTGTGGGGGAGATGGTGGCTACAGAGCAGGTTTGGGGGCAAGTGGCACTGTCCCTTCTCCCAGGACAGATGTGCTGTGCTGCAGGTGGCTGGGAGGCTGCAGATGTGGCACGTGCCTTGTTCTGGTGTTTCTGCTGCTGGAGAGGTGCAGAGTGGGTGCCTGGGGACAGCAGCACCTTAGGCTGTCACAGCTCTCCCCCACCATGGCTTGCCAGAGCCCTTGGACAAAGTGAGTTCTGGACCTGGGAAAAAAATGCTGAAACACTCTGGCAGTTCAAATCTCCAGAACAGAGGCAGTTCCTAAATTGGAGATTTCAGTCTTTATCTTTTCAAGTCCATGAAAGTTAAGGTGCCTGAGCTTTTCTAACAGCCTCAGTGTGTGTGATTGTGACCTGACAGCTCCCAGTTTAGGGTGGTACAGCTCTCTGCTTTAATGGCTGGAAAGCACAGGAGGCAAGGTAGAAAGAATTGAAGCTATGCGTTCTTTAGGCTGCTAAATGGAGGATGCTGATGGATAACTAAAACTTGTGTTCCTAGAGAAGCCTGGTCTAAAAATGCAGTTAATATTATATATTTTCAGGGGGTTTATATGGCTGCATCAAGTTTAAATGTCCAAAAGTTATTTGACAGTAAATGGAAAAAAAAATAAATCTGAAAAACCTGAGCAATAACTCATGCTTTATGAAGCAAAGCAGCTACCTCCTGCCTAGTTTAAAAAGAAACTTCCTCTGTAGATAGGGTTTGATGAACAACGTGTCTCTACAAGACCTAGAAAAAAGAAGTGTTAGAAATTTGGTCTGTGCACAATGAGCAAAGGCAGTTACAGAAGACTGATGGTGCCCATTAAAAATGAGTAATTTCTGCAGGAAGAAATGGCCCCACCAGTGACTACAGCAAAGAAAAAGAGGTGCAAAAAGCAGAACTCCAAACCAGACAAAACTAGGGGAGAGAATATGTATGTTACACAGTCATAGCCAGGAAGTACTACCTGCAAATACACAGGAAATATATAGTTTTTATGCAGCAGGTTTTACAGTAAAATTGCCTCTTTTCTAGTAATCACGATGTTTGGTCCATAGCAAGTTTTATTTTGAATAATCATAGAAAACAAAGTGATTTCATGTGGGCAAAGTGAAAGATGGGTAACAGTGACGACAGCCGGAGCAATGGTTGTTATCACTCTGCTTGCACACTGACACTGCCAGAAACAAGTTTGAGTCCTTCCTTGCACTCTTATGGAACAGAAGAGTTTGGGGTGATGAAGAATTGTAATTTTTGTACTGGAATAACAAAGACTAGACTTCTAGTGTCTGACCTGGTGCACAAGAGATGGGGCCAGGCAATGGTTCTGATACTGCTGTTACGTGGACTGGTGATTGCACCTCCCAACCTGGCACACTTGGATAGTCCCTGGAATCCTATGAGTGAAGTTGGGATGCACTGAACTTAAATTTATTTGTTTGCTTTTATTGCATCTTATTAAAGCAGGAGTGGCTCCCTGGTGCTCTCTAAGGGGTATGTCAGTTTAATCTTCTGGTTGTTCACTTTTACCACTATTTAGCTCATTTTCTCCTTGAGGGCTTATTATTGAGTTCTTCATTCAGTGACATTGTTGCCCTTTTTAAATCAACCTTCTAGAATTTATCATATGTGTTGTGTATAAGGATGAGAACATTACTGCTCCATTCTTTTCACTCTAGTAATTTTTATATTACAGTGAACACCCTGATTAAATATTTATCTGGAAAAGGCCATAATGAAAAGAAAACATAATTAAATATAGGACCTAAATATTGAACTCCTAACTTGAAGCTGAACTGATAAATGAAATTAAATTTACATGGGGGGAAAAGAAGCATTGCAAAACTCATCCAATATTGCATTTTAATGTTTTATTCAAGCAGATCTACAAAGCAAGCTGTATATATCAACTACAGGAACTGCTAATTTTTGAAGGTCTTATTTAGAATCCACTTACTGTGATTGTGTAATACTAGAATTCCTTGGCCTTTGAAAAAGGAAAAAAAAATCATCTGCATTTAAAATTCAAGCAGCACTGATGCAGAAGAGTTGGGTATGGCATAGTTTGGTTTTCCTAGACAGATTTAAAAAACAAAGCAAACAGAAACCAGTAAAGGATTATACTTTATAAACAAGATTGAGAAAGACAAATCAGCCTGTGTCCCTCATATAAATTCAGGTGTCAGAGCAGACTTGCTTTTGAAAGCTGTGCATATCTGCCCTCTCTGCATGTGTGCTCAGACTTCTTGGCACTTGCTGTCCCTGAATCAGGAAGACAGAATTGACTTTCCTCTTGGACTAATTATAGTTCTTTAAAGAGATTTATTAACCCTCCTTGTCCAACAAAGGGACTTTATCAGTGAATCCCATGTCAGAGGGAGGCTCTCTGATGTCCCTCACCCTCCTTTTCTACCCTGTCTACAGTGCCCAAGCTGTGAAACTCCCCTATAGTGGATTCTGCTTCATTGATATGGATGTGGTTTTCAGTTATTGATGTGTTTTCCCTTTGGAAATCGTTGTGTCCAGTTGGTGCCCTGATGGACAGCCTTTGAGGAGAAGTGTTTGAAGTGTGTACTTTTGCATCTTTGTTTTTGCAGCCCGGTTCAGAGCTAGGTGGCATTTTTCACACAGCCTGGACTTGATTTCGTGGCACCTACCATGGAAAGGGACTAATGTTTACAGCCTCAGCCCTTGCTTCTGTATGAGAAAGAAGACAGCAGGGAGTGAGAACGAACAAGTCATCACAGAGACCATGCAAAAACAAGGATTTTGAAGTCCTTGCTTTTTGAATGAATGGTGAGAATGCAGCTGTGACCCCAGTGCTGTGATGCCTTCCAGGTTTATGAATGCCAGGTTCTCTGTCAATGTGAATGCCTTCTGTGGGTGGAACAGGATGACAAGGAGAGCACAAACATTTTTTTCCTTGCTTCTCATAATTCCATTGGTTAAGGTGCTGGGAGTTCATTTACAGATCTTATCACCAGTTCTTCTATAAATGCCAATTAACCCAGGAAATTTAATAATGCTGTCACTCAACAAAAAATATTGGAGAAATACCTTCATTGCTTTGCAAATGTTGAAAACATGAAACCTGAAAATACCTGCTAGGAGAATGAATCCTATAACAATTTCATACATGGCTCTCTGTGCTTGTTTCTTAGTCTGTGAGGCTGGGATCCATCCTTATGAAGGGTTTTGAGGGATGAAGAAGTGTTTCTGTCTCCATCTGCAAAGTGTGGTGTCTCTGAGCCCCAGTTTGGAAGAGGGAGATGTAGCAGTTCAGGTGGCTTCTGCTGAGATGCTGAGCTGTTACAAGGGAGGTCTTCAGTAGGCAGCGAGTATTCCAACCTCCTCAGTAGCTCAGGCTGGTAGGTCTGTGCCTGGAGGAAACAAGTCACGGGTCATTTTTGGTGCTAGGAGATGTGTTTAGAGCACCTGCAAATCTGCCATACCTCGTAGATGTATTGTTTTGCCATGTACAGTCCTGGCAGTTTGCTGCTGCCTGTCTAGCTTGCCCACAAAGGGCACTGAGTGCTGTATTTAGTTTGCAGGCAGAGGCACACACATTTACCAGACACATTCACCAGCACCAGTACAACTTCTGTCACTTTTCAAAATGAGCAGTGGAAATAAGTGAGAGCAGTGCGTGTCTGTGCTTCGATGAGCCAAGCCCTGGGGATGGACAGCTTGGGGGGAAGTGCTTCCCAACTCCTGTGCTCAGCTGCTGTAGCACACATTGCATGTCAAACATGGTCTGAGACACCTGCAGTGGCTTTGGCAGAACAGGATAGCAGAAGCATAAATCTGCTCGTTTGTTCTGATTTATGGATTTCATTGTAGTTGTCAGTGTCACCTTAGTGGAAGTCTGTAAAAGCAGCATTTCACTTGCCTGTCAGCTTTAATTGACGTTAGGCAATACAATTCTGATCTGCTGTAAACCAGCAAAATTACCCCTTGTAGGCTTCAGGAACCTCCAGCTTGTTCAGTGGGGGGGTTTCCCCCTCATCATGCAAATGGACTTGGCATTGGTTCATGTCTCCAGAACATCTTAATTGCATTTTAAACATGTTAGGGTGTTTGAGCAGCAGTATTTGTGAGAAATGATTAGGAGAAATGAGTGTGAGAACTGGCTGGCTGACTATGAGAATAAAATTTCTTAACAAATTTTCTTAAATTTCTTTAGAAAATAGGGCAAATTAGAGACTCTAAAATAACCTCCAAGCAGAGGTGTGCAGAGGCTTCACCATCATAGGGCAACCTAAAGGCATTACTTGAAGGCTGTAATTCAGGGTGTAATTCTTGACTTTGTAGAAGCACAGTTTTAAAATCATTGTGGAGTGGTTTGAAGTTAAGTGATCGTTCTGGTTGCTGAATACCATTGTTTGTGTAAATTCATCCTTGACAGCTCCAAGAGTTTGCTTATGTTTTAAAGCTATGTGATCTTTAATATATAAATTTCTTAATCTCCTTTTCATTATGTTGTTCCTGAATTTCCAGTTGAGGCTTGTGGGCAGAGCACTGGGAATTGTTCTTATGCTAGAAAAACTGCTTCACCTTCATGACAGACCATGAATTATTTTTTTTTTTTTTTAGGCTGAGGTGTGTGACAGCTCTTTATGAAGGCATGCAAACTGAGTCATGTTTCATGATAACAGCAAGAGAGCATCTCACTGTCAGTCCTGAGTCACAGTGCAGTGGTGCTGCTGGCACAAATAATAATTAAAGGTACACATTCACTAGGCAGGACAGGCCTGAGTTCAGTCTGTGCACATGGTGAGCTTTCCTTACACTCTGCGCTTCAGGACTTGGTTTTCAGTAGCCCTAAACCTGACTATTCTACTTTTGTCCAAATAGAATTCTTCATAATTAAAAATCTCGAAGTTGTTGCAGTGAGCAAGTAGCTTGCCCTTCATTTTCCCAGTTAATGCTGCTGTATCATGTGCAAAGGATGGATCCTTTTCGAGTGACATTGCTCTGGAAAGGTAGAGCCTGTGTCTCTGGGATTGTAGCCAGGAGGGAAGCTGCAGAGGACAGAGCTCAGAGAACTGGTGTATATGGATAGCTACAAGTGCTCGTGCTTGTATCAAATGAGAGAGAACACAGTATTTTTTCCTCTTTACTATATAATGTCTTTTATTGACTTATCTTTAGCAACATTGATTCTTTCCTGAAAAATCATAGCTTCCTAGACCTTTTCCTGCCCTGTGCTATCCCAGCCTTCAGGAAACTTAGCAAGAAGGATCCCTTTGACATCTAGTAAATGAATTCTTCACTATGAGAGTGGTGAGGCACTGGCACAGGCTGCCCAGAGAAGCTGTGGATGCCCCATCCCAGGAAGCATTCCGGGCCAGGTTGGATGTTGCTCTGTGCAACCTGGTCTGGTGAAAGGTGTCCCTGCTCATGGCAGGGGGGTTGGAACAAGATGATCTTTCAGGTCCCATCCAATCCAAACCATTTTATTATTCTATGATTCTGTATTCATTGCCTGAAGAGAATCTTGGTCAATAAGAAAGGCACAGCAGTTTGTCGAGGTGGAAAAACATAGGATTTGCACAGCAAAGGACATGTTGGTTTGGGAGCCTGAGTTGAGTGCGGCTGGAGTCTGGTGAGTGACGTCCCCCTGTGATTTACTTCCTCCCTTATCTCTGTTAAGCACTGCCTAGCAAACTCAGAGTGCACTGTGGCCAACTTAGGCTCTCTTAATACAGAAAGCTGAATGAAAGCTGGACTCAGATAGCATTCGAGTGAAAAACTGCAGAAAGGCTGGCATGTTTTATCAGTTGTTACTTCCTACAAGAGCAAGCGTGTTGTGTGGTTCCATTATCTCAAACTGAGTGGCCTGGTGGGGCTGTGTGCAGCCATTTAAAAATGTGATTTTTTGTTTTTGTTTTTCTTTCTTCGCAGAAATCAGCCTAAAATATTTCCTGGGGCTTTTTTCAGAATCTGTGTCAGTGCAGCAAGTTAACTAGTGGCAGCTCTGCCTCAGGAGAGTAGAAATTTAGCATGGTGACACTAATGTCTTTATAAAATGACCTAGATTAGAAGCGTCTTGTTCTTGGTTTGCAGAATTCTATTCAAATATTTCATATGACTCAGAGATGTTGTTTGTTTGTTTGTTGTTTCTTTTTTTCTTCCTGCAGAGACAGACATAAAATTACTTAAAATGCTTTTAGGATCCAAACAGTTTCAGCAATGAGAATTCTAACTAGAATTAGAACACATCAGACACATACTGTCTGCCCCCCGGTCTACATACTGCTGTGGCATGAATAGGGATGAGAAATTTCCTGTGTTTTGTCTGCTACTGATGCCTGTATGGATTTCACCTTCTGAATTTTACAAGATAACCAGCTTACAAGTTAGAAGTTGGAATTAGGTTATAAATGAGAGTGCTGAAAATCCAGGTTGCCTTACTCAAAGCATGTAGGTAACTTCTTATTGAAGCCTGGAGGGGCAGGACCAGTGCAGTCCCAGTTTTGGTCCAGTCAGATCTGAAGTCCAGACCACCATTTACCAAAGCAGGAGGGCAGGTGCCAGGGGTGGCTTGTCCTCACCAGGAAGAATTTGCTGCTTTTTCCTCCCCTCTTTCTGGTTACTTCCTCAAGATTCTGCCTGTGTTTAAAGAACCTGAAATAATCCGTACAGGCATATGACTGGGATGGAGAAAGGTATATCAGCCTTTTCTTGTTAACATCACCATTTCCCCCATGGCTGAAAGCTCTCTGCCAACCATCGTTTTAGCTCGGTGCACTGGGACTGAATTCCCTTTGGGCAGGCCCCACTTATGGTGTAGGCTCAGCTGGTCTGTGAGATGTTGCAGATAACAAAGAGATACCATCATCTACTCATCTTACCCCAGAGGGGGAGGAACTCTGGACCTGCATAAAGTGGCTGCAAACAGAAGAGCCCTGGACTTCCCCATGCAGAGCTCTCAGTGAAAGCAGTACAGCAGGCTTTGGGGAACAGCCTGCTTCCTTTTTTTTAGTTTCCTTCTTTAGGTTTTTTTTTAACTCCTTGCAACCATGGTGACTTAAGATGGTGAGATGGCACAACCTTTCCCACCCCTCTGAGCACTTTTCCACCCCTCAGAAAGATCACACAGCTTCCTATGTTTGGGGTTTCTAAAAGCACCAAGCATTGCTGTCAGTCTCTTAGCTTAGTTTGAAAGTTTCTCCCACCAGCTTACATGTGAACAGTATTAGGTGGCCCTGAAACACATTTGCTTATCTTGGTTTGTCAAATCCGAGGTCTGTGACACAGCACAACTGTGCTTTCCTGGTTTTTTTTCTGAAGTGTTGGAGTGAGCTACACCCACCAGTGAAACAAGACATCAGAGGAGACCTACAGGTCTGGAATTAGGATCATTACCATAAAAAACAGGGGAGGGCTTCTCAAGGACTGAGAGGAGGAGGTTGTGAGACACCGAGAGATTAGCTCTGTTCAGCAGATCAGAGGGGCAGGGTAGCCTGAGTGTGGTTAAACCATGCAGCAAAACAGGACAGTGGTTTACCAAGCCAGTTCCTCACAAAAGGGTTGAATAAGTGAAGGGCTGAGCCTGGGCTTAGCTTAGATGCTCTCAGCTTCTAATGCATTACTTGAATCACCTGTAAAAATCTATGAAAATTAGTGAAAATGGTTACTAATACAGTTCTGCAGGCTCTGTTTTGTAATGCACATGGGATTTAGAAGGAAAACTCTAAGGTCTCCACCTGCTTCTTCTTGAGTTTGTGTATGGGGTTCACATCCAGTAGCACGACTCCAGAAAGAGAAGAGATTTTCCCTTTCCCAGAGGCCATCTGGGATATCTGGTGGCAGTACAGACAAGCTCCCTGAGCTCTTCCTCAAACACCCTCCTCTCTGGTGAGCAAAACGACTCAAAGAGCTCCCTGTCAAAAGGAAGTGTTCAAATACCACAGGCAGCCCCAGTGGGGTGGCCAAAGAATCTCAAAAGAATGGTAAAGTCAGACTGGATTGGGAAATCCCCTGGTTTGTTTTGGCTTTATCATTTAGCTAGGTTACTGTAATTCAGCTTTCTGGATCTCATTAGGCAGCTGATGAAGCTGTCACCAGCTCTTTCTGCCTCTGTCATTAGAGAGGTGGAGAATAATGCCCTGCTTAGCAGCACAGACAAAAATGAGTGTTAAGCACATTGCCACTGCCCTGACAAGCAGCAGTTACGTGTGTTAGCTGATTAACGGGTGTTTTGTGGTAAGGTCTCATATTTATTTGGCTAAATTTGACAAGACTAATACGTGAATATTCATGAAAGAACTGAGTGGCTGTGTTTAAGGACTCAAAATAGAGATTTGTTGGTTTTTTTTAATATAAAGACTGTGTAAAAAAAGCCCCGACTAATTATTTTTTAGCAAGCTTAGGTGCTCTTTTTTGCAAGCACTTCTTTTGGTATCAGACTCATGGTGCATTACAACAACACAGAATAGCAAGCTTTTCACTATTGAAGTGGAATAGTTCACAGAAAATAAATAAGAGACTGAAGTGTTAAGCTATGCAAGTCTAATTAACTTTCAGCCTTAATAAGATATAGCCTTTCTAACAAAATTAAAAATGGGGTTTGGATTACAGATGGCAGCTACGGTTTGGGCTTAAAAAGGCATTTGTAAAAACTGTCTTTTTTTTCCCTCTCTGGCTTTTCTGAGTACTTTGTTTTGTAGAGGGCCATCTGAAGTGGACTGCTCTCTTTCCCTCTCTTTTCTCTCTTTTGTTCACTGGATGACTCTTTGCCCTCCTCTGTTGCAAAGAGGCTCTAATGAGACTGCTCAGGAATGAGGGGGGCTTGCCTTGGCTTCGCTGGGCCCCTCGCTGTGTGGCTGAGCCCCCCCAGGCTGAGCCTGTTTCTCTGGCAAAGGAAGCCCCACTGGGGCAATGGTTACCCCAGGCCAGAGGGGATCGGTGTGTCTGGATGTGGCACGGACAGAGGGAGGGTCTGACATCGCTGCGCTGCGTTTGACCGCCAGCCTCACCTCTTGGTTAGTGTGACAGGAGCTGGAAGGAAGCACGGAGAGACAGCTGCCCGTCCCACATCAGTGTTGGTGCTGGGAGCTGAGATGCTGAACCCTTGTCTTGCCTTCCTGCACAGTGCTGAAGGGTTTCAGCAAGAGGCTGTGACCTTGGCTGGAAGCTACTTGGGAAGAAGTGGAGTGAGGAAGATTTGTATCCCACTTCCTCAGAGAATGCACACGCTTACCCTTCTGGCTGGTGCTGTATTAAATTTTCTGTTTTGCTCTTTTCTTTCTCTGCCTCTGCCTCTTGGTTCTTTTACTCAGAGTTCAGATTGAAAGGCAGGGGATGCGGAGTTTTTTCTTCGGACTCGGGTGTTTATTATTTCTTACCTGTGGTACAGCTGCACGGAATGTGCCTCTAATTTAACACGGTGAAAATGGCCCCCAAGTTCTACCTTCCAAAGTCTTTTAAAGCCCAAACTACCCAGTTATGGAATGCCAACTGATTTATTATTACTTACAATCCAATAACTAATCATTCATGCTCTGCACTGTGGGTTTTTTGAACCAATACCAGGTCACCCAGGCTTGTGAAGAAGAAGGAAGAAGAAAGAAGAACTAACCTACACCCAAAATCCTCCATCTTGTTCCATGTATATTGCTATATCCCAGAAACTTAAATTTTATACATCTCTACATATTCCATCCAGTGATACAACAAACTTCTTTTTAATTACACAGCAGCAATCTCAGTGCTATCACATAATTTGGGAAGCCTTTCCCAAGGCCTCAGGTCAAATGCAGTGGGCTCCTGAGGATCACTGCCTGTCAGCACTGAAAGACTGAAATTCTCTGAACCCAGGGTTCCAACAGTGCTGCACATGCAAGGTTAGCTTTTCTCAGACATGGAGATGTGTCTGGTGCATGGGATTGAGTGTGATGAAGGGAAGGCTCACACTGAGTCTCAGACCTGTGACAGTGGTCCCAGAGACATCTTGCAGGCTTTTCACAGTATATCCAGACAAAGCTGTCCATAACTTGCAATGGTAACTTGTTGGAAGAAAAAGTGTAATAGCTCATTATAACTCTCCAGCTTATCTTTCTGTTTGTGTCTGTACAAAGTAATTTTGACACTGCTGGATTTGTCACAGTCAGATCCCTCATGCTCTGAAGACACTAAATTGTTTTTTGAAGTGAAGACAATTTTGAATCCTTTTAAAATTTCCATTTAATTTCTTTGGCCTGGCTGGCTGACATTGCACTTATCAGCAAAGCTTGATTTTTTTTCTTTTTTTTCTTTTTTGTCTGTCAGCTTCAATAATTTGGTTGAGGTTGAGAACGGGGATGTTATCAGGATATGTTGAATCAAGCTAACTTTGCTAATCTGTTCCAGATTCAAAATAGAGGTAAAACATCTGCTTTGGTTGTTGAGCAGAGCTCCATGCCAACTGTAGCATGGCTAATGTAAAGAAAGAGATGAAGTGGTGTTATGAACTGGTCTTCATGTTCACACATAGTTACTCTGCTATTAATGGAAATAACCCTGTCATCAGCCTCGGTAGTTAAACATGTTTAATCTGAATTTTGTATCAGCTATGCAGAAGGCAAATATCAGTGACTAAAATCTGCAAAGGATTTTAGTATTTTATGAAAACAATAATAACTGACTGTGGTGCTCTTCAAGAGCACTGTGAGCTCCATGACCTCTAAGAGAAATCAGGAAACATCAACGATAGTCTTTAATGTCTTTTAAAGTATATTTGACGCTGGCTGTGTAGGAGAAGGTGAGTTGGGAGATTTCCTGGAGCTGGCAGGAGGGTGGCTGTGGGGGTGGCAGCTGCTGACCAGAGGAATGAGCTGTGCTGTAGCGTGTAGGAGACAGGCAGTGGGGAGGCTGTGTGTGTGATGTGCAGCACAAGGGGAACCTGAGCAACATCCACTTGTAATAAAATGGTAATGCTGAACAAATCTGATATTTCAGGTTTTGCTCAAGTCCCTGAAATGTCTTCTCCTTCCCTAACGTTGTTTTCATGCTCCTGGAGGTCTGCTATTGTCTGAGGCTTGGTTTAGATTCCCATGACAGCAGGGCCTTGGAAGTGATGCAGGTCACTGTTAAGAGGAAGATGAGGTTCAGGAACTTGTGAGATTGTGACTGCAAAATGTATCTGTCCTTAACAGAAACTCTGTGTGTAGCTCATATAAAAAAACCCCAAACCCATAGCTGAAATTACCTTCTGATGAGTGAACAAGACGGGATCTGAAATTCTGCTGGAGTCCTGCCATGTGTTAGTGTGCTTCTACCCAAAGACACTAGACTCCCCCTGAACTTCTGCTTCTGAAAATATGTATTTTTATTGATTTCTGCTGTAGCTTTTCCTTTTTGCATTAACCTTTATCCTCATGTAAGCGTGGTGTTGGCCTCCTTTGCTTTCATATGTTCAATTCTTTGCCTACGGAAGCCTGCAGAAAAGAATATCTTTGACTTTCAGTGATTGTTGGACTAGATTTATTTCTGAAATACAGACTTTTGCAGTTCAGAGTTTGTAACTCAGCCCAATTGGTAACCTGGTTTGTGTTGCCCTTAATGGAGCAGAGGTGCATCCTCCTTGCATGCAGCCATTCAAGCTCTTTATGTCTTGGGATGTGGGAAACAGATGATTTCTTTTAGTAACAACCTTTTATGTGTTGCAAATAGTTCTCATGTTTCCTTCAAATTGTCTTCTGTGTATGCTGACCAGCTCTGATCTGTTTAGATTTTCCCTGTAAGTCATGTTTTAGAGCTCTGTTTCGCTCTTCAAGTCAAGTGGTGCCCTAAAACTAAATGTCTCGCTCCAGCCACAGCCTAAGCAGTACTGAGCAGTGTGGAAGGACTACTGTGTGCTTTGCAACTCACAGTCCTATTTTAAGTCTCTTCCTCTTTCAGAACGTTGTTCAGTTACATTCGGTTAGTAAACCAAATTCTCTTTTACGCAGAACTGCTGTGTAATAACCCTGGATTTCTCACTAACAGGCATGCTGTGTTCTCCTCCATGCTGACCAGTGTCCTACTCTTCCTCCAGCCTAGCTGTTTGTATAATTTGTCAAGGTGGTTATAAATTCTGATCTTGCCCTCCAACATCCTTGTGCAGTCTCTCGCAGTTCCGAAGTATCTGCACATTTATTATGGCACTCTGTGTCTCACAGCTGCCTTCTCTGTGTGTACAGTGACATAAAACAGACCCTGCGAGCCAGCGGAAGTCCTGATCTTACCCAGCAAGATGTTACAGGATCAGATACCACTTTATAGTTCTCTAAATCAGGGCTAATTTTCTGAAAATGAAAGGGTTTTTATTAGTGTGTGTGATGAGTATCAATGCATGCTGCAGCTATCAGAGGGAGCACTTAATTACAGCTGGACTGGACTCTTCCTCTGCCCTGCTGAGTGTCTAGCCTGCCAGATGAAAGGTGGGTCTGGCTGTGCTGCTGCACTGGAGGGGGACCATGGAAAGGTTTTTATGAGCCAGCTGCAGCGGGTGTAGCAGCCCTTGCACACGCTTGCCTTGGCAAGGAAGAGGGGTAAGTCATGGTTTCATAAGTGATAAATTAAAGGAAGATAAACTTGCAGCATTTCCGTTTCTTTCGCTGTTTGGTTGCCATTGCTGCTGGCAGAGTTGGGTGAGGACAGGATATCAGTGGTCTCCAAAGGATGTGGGGCCACTGAACGGAGGAGATGTCTCAGGTTAAGTTGACCCAGCTGCATGGACCCCTTCAGCCCTCAGAGCGTTCCCCCCTCCACACAGATTTGGTTTTAATTGTCTTTTTTCTTTTCTCTCTTGTGGAATTTAACACCTAAACAATTGGTTTAAAAAAAAAAAAAAAAGAAACTTGAAATGTGTTTGAAGACAACTGAGCAGGAAGTGAAGCTTTTGGCAGGGTTGATGTTTTTCAAGTGAGTTTCTCCCCTGACTGCTTTATTCTGAAATCTCTAGAGAGGAGCAGCCGTGTCACTGGGGCTGCTGTTGCTCTGTTCTGTTTCATTTCTCTTGAGGTTTATAACCTTGTCTTGCCTTGGCCACCTCCCAGCTGTGCCTCTGGTGGGGACAGTGAGCAGGGCTCTTTGGAGAGCAGGTGGTGTAACATGGCACAGGGGCTCTCCCTTGGGAGTTGGCTCCAGCTGATTTACACCGGCTGCAATTCGTGCCCCCAGAGATTTTACTCTGCTGTGCTCTCCTTCAGAAACACTGCCTTGGTGCCAGGACTTCTTCCCTGCTTCTGACTAAATGATTGATGGATTATGGGGGAGGGGAAAAAGAAAAAGACAAAAGCTCTGGGAAACAAAATATAGATATGACAAGGAGTGCTCAAATGGATAAGTAGTGCAGCTCATGCTGCTGAGAACGTATAAAAGGAATTGGATCCTTTTTTTGGTACTGATATGACAATCCCATGACTATTATTTAATGGTGTCACTGGTATGTCACACACAGTTTGTATCAAGACAAAATCCCAAGAAACTTTGAAAAAACAAATTCAGGAGGACAAGAAAAATTCAGGGTACTATTAGATTGATTATCCTCAATCTTTGTGGGTATTTCAACAAATCTTATTATGCTGTCTGTGACAGACTTTTTTCTACTAAAATGGGTAACAAATGCTGGTGAATATAACAAATGTTATGCTGCCATGTTTATTTTTGTCTCCTTTAAAAAAGCTTTCTTATTTTAACTAGTCTGCATCGTGCTGAGTCTTTGTCTCCACTTGATTAATGTAACTTCAGGACAGTATTTATTAAGTAATTTTCTGATCTGATCTTGAGGCATTTAAAAAAACCCCACCAACCCCCAATCCCAAATGCCAAAACTAAAACTAAACCCTAGCACTTAAATCAAGACCAGTGGGCAGCCTCCAGTAATGGGAATGAAGGAAAGGATAGTGGGCAAGCTGAATTAAACAGTCTTAGCTCTTTTCCTTTTTAGAAGTGATCTAAATTTAACAGGCCAAAAGTTATTTTGGTGCCTTTAACTGATAAGTTCAATGAAACACAGGCAACTTGCAGCACTTTCAGCGTGTAGAGGAATTTCAGGATTCCAGGAAGGGCAGGATGTAACCTCCACTTCACCTGGAAACATAAGCAATTCTTGGGGCAGTTGATAGGCTTCCTAATGAAAAATGGGAGGCAGCCAAAATCCAGAGCCAAGCTAACACCAGAAATAGATCTGCCAGAGGCTTGTTTTGCAGTGTCTAGAGTGGCATATCACAAATTGTGTGAACAGAAATACCGGGCTGGGTCCACCATTGCACAAGCAGGGTCAATCCTGACTGTTTTCCTTTTTGAGTATTGTGAAAGCTTGACTAAATGAGTGTTGTGTTAAAGTTTCAGCTGTCTCAATATGTTGTTTTCTTTCTTTCCTTCTCACTTGCTCAAAATACGAGTGTTTATTTGGTCCAGCTCCCCTGCTCCAGCAACATGGAAATGGGGCAGCAGAGAGAGAGAGCACAAGGTTTAAATCTCCAGGAAAAGACAAGTAGAGGAGGGGAAAGGGCTGAGCACAGACAGGACCATGCAGGGGGCAGTGGGGAGGCTGGGGTTCAGCTGGTTTATTCTTGTTAGTTCACAAGGTGTGTGCTTCTGGGAAAGTGTAGTGTAGTCTGGTTTGCACATCACTTACTAAATGATTATTTGTGATTGTGTTTAATTATAGAGTCAGATCTATTGTCTTCTCCATCTGGCCGGAGACAGGGAGTTTTGTGAGTGGGGTGTAAGCAAAAGCCATCAGGGCCTTGCTGACTGGGAGCAGAGAGCCAGAAGCCTGTGGGAGCACAGCCTGGGTTTCCAATCCCAAGCCCAGTTTGTTTTTGCAAAGGCTTAGCTGGTATTGGAGGGGAAATCATTTAAAAGTAAGTGATGCAGGATGTGTTGTGACAGCCCTGCTCCCTTTTCAGGGTTGAGCCATGCTCTGAGCAGTTCAGGTTGTTCTTTTCCAATCCTAGTGTAAGCAATGTTCAAACAAGACCCTTAACAGAAGGTGTTTGTCAGCTTATCATCAGACAGTCTTGTTTCAGACATCTCTACTGCCACTACTTCAGCCCTTTTCCAGTGATCATGCTTTTCCTTTCCTCCTTCATTACAGCTGTTGTACATCATTAGGGAATTTGGAGTTTTGGAAAATACACTTGTTCACCTGAAGCTGAGGATGTGATTTTTCCCATCCAGAAGGTGCAGGAGGGTGTTTTGGTAGGCTGTAGTTCCAGCCTCTGGACCTGGTCAGTAGTGGATACCAGGGATGGAGCAGAATTCAGCTGGGGGAATGGGATGCAGGTTCTCCCCTGGGCCATGCTGCCCCAAGGCTTTGCAGGCTGCAGAAGTTGCCTGGCTGTCCAGCAGAGCAAGGTTGGAGCTGCTCTGTTTCTGTAGCTGTCTGTGGCTGTCGTGTAGTTAACAATGTACACCAGGCATTAAACTCAGGTTTTCACAGCGTTATCAGCAATGGCAATGCCTGGTGGTCATGTTAGAATCTCTATATTCCAACTCATTCTGCACCAAATATTTCTGTAAGTGTTCAAATCCTTGTTTGGGAAGCCACTGTGGGAAAGGCTGAGTGCATGCCTAAGTGGGAACTACCTATGGACTATGTTAGCATGGCATGAATTTTTCAGACGTGTGAACAATTATTTAGAAACAACTTCTGCCTTCCTGAGAGGGGAAAAAGCACCAAGCACACTGAACATTGTACCACACTGATGGTCCTTGCAGACAGCCTCTCCTGATGCCCTGGGTGCCATTCAGTATGTGTCCCTTAGGGTTAGAACATACTGGGAACCACAGGTGTGCCCTGGGGTATTTTCCATTTCGTCACTGAGAATTCTTTTGAGTTTTGATGAAGTTGACATTCATCATTTTAATGAAAGCACTCGGGGGAGAGGCTTTTGCCTGTGGGCTTGTGTTGTCCAGGCAAATGCAGACACTCCCCTCCAGCTCCTTTTTCTTTCAAAAGTTGCATACAAAGTTGCTATTGAAGCTGAACATATGCTCTGTTTAGAGTTTATGTATCATTTTTTACCTATTCTCAGGAGAGCGTAACAGCAAATGAAGCAGAGATCAATTCTCCACTGCTCCTGTGTGCCCTGTGCCGTTGATGTGAAGTTCTTTTTATGGTCTGAAGGACAAACACAGCCTGAGGCTTTGGAGAAGCTGTTCTAAATGACATGGATAGAAAAGGGGGCCATTACAGGAAAAACCAACACTTCTTGCAATAAAACTTAAATGCCCATTAAATGCCTCTAAGCAACTTAGAGCACAGCATGGCAGCAGGGAAAGAGTCAGAGCACAGCTGCATCCTTTAAATGCTGTCCTAAAAACAACATGAACATCTCTCAGCTTGGAAGGGCCACTGTCACACAGAGTGTTTTTTTGCTTTTGAGAGTGTTGACTTGTGTTTTTTTGAATACCTCTGTGTGTCATGTAAGTTTGTTGGTCCTTGAGCATTGAAACACAGTGGAACAAATTGAAATAAACAGCAGAGTGTAGGCATGCATGCTGTCCTTGGTGCAGAGGATTGATGTGCAGTCCTTCAGTCACTGGGCTAGTCTGCAATAAAGGGAAGGACATAATAAGACAGAATGAAATGAACAGGAACATTTTTTTCTCTGCAGTGTTTGAGATGTTGTAGTGTACAGGGTGTTTATTGATCTGCTCGGTATAAATGTCCTAAGTGCATTTCCTCACTTAGCAATGCTGTTAGTTAGTCACAGTGCTTCCAGGAAACCAGCACACCCTATTTACAGGTTTGATTCTCCCCACTGGCCTTTCAGTAGCTTCAACAAGTATTCCTTAGGAGTCACTCATTAAAAATCTGTAATTGCTCTGGAATTACCTCCTAGCAGCCATCCAAGGGCATTCTTCTCCAAATACCAGCTCTGTGAAAGTATTTTGCTGTCAGAAGCCAGTATACAGAAATTCCTGCAACAGGAATGCACCCTTTGAATTAACAAATTAAGAGCAAACTTCTTTTTGTATTTACCCAGCAATTAATTCCTAAAACACAGTAAAAGGCTAACCCCTGATGCAAGGGAAATAGACTACAAGGTCTGTTAAAAATTATCAGTATTGAGTAACTTCTGTACATGGAACTGTATAAATACTAAACATCAGGGAAATGCACCCTAAGAATTAAGAGAAATCCAGTTAATGGCTGTTCACTAATACAGACTTGTAAGTTAAAACAGCATTTCAGATATTCATGTGCTGTATGCTCAGAGGGAGAAAGTCCTAGACTAAAATTAGGAAGAGGAGTAGCCTTTTTGCTTTGACCAACGGAAAGAAATAGATGTATGTGATGTGACATTGCAGACAACCTTGTAATCTTGATTAGTGGGAGGACCTTCAGAAAAACAAGAGGTGTTTGGCAAAACACTGTCAGAATCAATAGCACTTCGAAATGAATGTGTCTTGCTCCATTGCCTTGCTAGGTACACAAATACATGGGCATATCCAAGTGTTTAGTCCAGGGACTTGATGTAATGCAATCAGAACTAATGAAGGATCAATATAGAACTTCACTCACAGGAACAAGTGGTAGTCTGTTATTTCAAATGGGCATGGGAGTCGATCACCCTTTCCCTATCTGCCTCCACCTCCTGTCAAACAAAAATCTGGCTTAAGTAAGTCCTTGTTAGTGAGTCAGGATATCTAAAATCAAGGCAAAATGTTCAACATACGTCACAGTTACTCCTGCTCAACAGAAGTACTATGTGGTTTGCTAGGAGGTTCAGCACCTGCTTTGGACATAGTAATTAAAATGATACTTGAGACAGTCCACTTAAGTGCCTCATCTCACCTGGGGTCAGAGACCTGTCAGTGCCCCTTGGTAATAATTATATCTATGGAGGAGAATTTCCCAGTGTTGAACTTTTTCTCTTGCCTTGTTGGCTCTGTGGAATCCAGCTGAGCCACAGGACATTCTTCTCATGTGGGTTTAAGCTTTGTTGCTGAAATAATCATTGTGCCTTCAGTTCAACGAGTTAATTTTACCTGGTGGGTTGAAGTCCAGCTTGTGATTGCCCCACATTTAGTGAAGACAGCAATATGTTGCCACGCTGGAAGGGATCTGCAGACACAATTTTATTTTTACCTAAATGCATGTTACAGCACAAAGTAAAGAACACTCTAATAAAACTTGTTAATAAGTTTCATACTTATCATAGTAACTGTGTAGAAAAAGTAACATGGAAAGGTTTTCATTAGCTGCCGGAGTTTATTTTCAGAAAAAAATGTGAACACTCCCAACTGAAATTCTCTTTAAGAATTTGGAAGCTGCAGAGAGCTGAGCTGATGAAACAGTTGTTCTTCATTCCAAAACCCTGCACCCTTGCTTAATTCTAATAATAGTTATACATAACTACATAACAAGCTCTGTGCTTGTGCTTTTTTTTCTTTCCTTCATTGTAAGCTTAACAACTTTTGAAGACTTTTAAAGCAAAATATTTCTGTTAATTAAATAACCCATTAATGATGTCCCAAGTTTTAGACATGACTTCCAAAAATATACTATCCTTTGGTAATTAGGAAGGATCATTACCTACCCTTCAGGAATTTAAAAAAAAAAAAAAAAGTTGTTTGAAGTCATTCATGCATGAATATGGTTATCACTGAAGATGAAAAAAGTAATGTGTTCAGGTGATTGGGCACCCATCATCAGGGTGTGTGTGAGTGCACAAGCCCTGCTCCATCACTGCCAGCTGCTGAAGGGAGCACTGCTTTTTCCATCGTGCTCATGGATGTGGATGCACCTCCTCAGCTCTGACCTCAAACTGCAGCAGTAATGCTGCAATGTAGTTCTGACAGGTAATTCCTCAACAGGTCACTGCACATGACTGCACATCTTGCACAGAAACAGGTCTCACTAGGTAATAAAATTGCCTCGACAATAATAATATAATAATAGGTGAGAATAATGCATTCTCACTTCAAAACTAATACCTTAGAAAATAAGGTAAAATAATGACACAGTGAATTAGAAAAATGGCCAGCTGCAGCAGGCTGCCCAGCAGTGACTCAAGGTGGTTGTTAACCTGTACTGGTTTTATCTCTTCTTTCCAGTTTGCAGGCTCTGATCATCCTCCATTATCTCTGTCTCTTGCTGCTACACCTAGCAGGGATATATTTTATTGTAATTAATTTGGGAAAATTAAATCTGACAGGGGAAAAAGGTCTGAATGATGAGACCTGTCAGCAGAGGTTCCATGTATCACTGGTGGGGGTTATAACCTGCTTCAGAGGCTGATAAACACTGGGGTTTGATCTAAGCAGCTGCAGGTAGATGTGACCGTGCTATGGTGGACACAGATTGAGATGAGGATCTTCTGTTTGCTACAGAACACAATGTTATTCTCAATCTGCTTTCTGCCTTAAGTAGCTGATGCTAATTAGAAAGATCAAACATTTCCTGTAAAACCAAGTGTCTGATTCAGATTTCTGGCAGAGAGAAGGGTCAAAGTGTCTTACTGTAGACCTTCCTCCGTTTTTAATGTAACGATGCACAGTGCTTTGCTCTCTCTGTTATAAAAGAAAAAAAGTAATCTGCAACAGCATTTGATCTTTAAAAAAAAAATCTAAAAGATTTCAAGTTTGAATTTTTTTCCCTCTTACCTCTGTCTGAGGTCTAACCTTAGATTTCAACAGAGCCTGGCTAATTCTTTTTGTTGGGTGCTGGGCATATCTGCAGATGGCTTCAGGGAATAATCAGAGCTGCTGGAGGTATCTGGCCGCTGGGTTGTGTTGCCATTCAGCTTGAAATTGAGGAGTTGTCTGCTTTCCTGTTAATTTTCTTTTCATTTAAATATTATGATAAATGCACATGAAATCCAAATACTTTGGTGTGACCATCATAATTTCACAAACATTCACTGATTCTTCATAGCTGTTAGTTTTAGGAGAGAAGGGAACAGACTTGGGTCTGGTGTTTGCATCCTCTGGTGGGGAATATTCTCTGCCCATTCTGACACAGGCTGGGAAGGAAGCATGCTAAATGGTTCAAGTGAAATGCAATTTTTTTTCCCTTTCTTTTTCAAACATCCACTACAATATGTAAGATGTAGACAGTTGTGATGAAAGATGCTGCTTTAGTCCTTTTCACTTTTGGAAGAGTAGCAAGAATGAAATTCCAGTATGAATGCTTTTTCAAGGACATAAGGGATTAATGTGTCTTAAAATAGACATCATTAACTTAGAAATGTATTTTCCACATTTGAATAAGAAAAGATAGGGAGGAAATGGTATTTTCTTTGTTCTTTTTTGCCTGTTTTGTGAATTTCAGGATAGCCTGTTTACAAGAGAGTTAAATTCTGTAGAATCTCAAGAACTGTTGTGGTTTTATGTGCTTAAGTAGTCATGAATGCTTCGATTTTACAGGATTATTTTAGATTCTGGTGACTGCATGGCACCGCAGACTCTTTTTTTTGCCAGTAAGACCATGAGGCAACAAGGAGTGAGACTGAGGGGGGCACACACTGGTGAAAGTGGGGCCTTTTTCAACTCTGTGCGTTATGGGATAAGGATCACTGTGAATTGTCCCCTTCTTTCCCTGAGAAAGTCTCCAGCAGCAAGGTTTATCTTCTTTTAGCTCAGTGTGCTGCCAGCTTGGTTAGCAACTCAGGTTTTTGCTGCCGAGGTGGTCAGAAGGACTGAAGCCACCAGCTCTGGCTGAGTAGCAGAGCAGGAGAGGAGCGAGCACGGCACATTGTTTCTGCTGTGGGCCTGGTTATTTATTTCTGCATTCCGACTCATAATAGCATAATAACAGACTTGAGACAATAAGATGATTATTTCGCTTCTTGGGTGGTTAAAATTAACTGCGCTCGTTGCGTATTTATTCAGTAAAAAAATACAAGTTGTTCAGTAATTGCCCAGAAATTCATTATCTGCACAATGTTCTGTTTCTAAATGCGCATTGCATGGCCATTAATCTGTGCCAAGAGCAAGCGTGCAGCACTATCTGATGTAATTAGTTTTCCCCTTACATGCCAGGGAGAACATCTGGGCTAATTGTGTGTTGCTGACAAAAGTTGCCTTTCTAATGGGGGTCCCTGTTTGTGCACACACACGCTCCTCAGAGGTACAAACACGCTCACCATTTCAGTTTGTCCTCAAGAAAACTGGCAGCTCTTACTGATGAGATACTCCTGGTGCTGTGGTACTGGGCTCACACCGTGTCTCTGGGCAGCTTTAGCAAATGCTAGCAGGAGTAAAATGCTCTCAGTTTAAACAGAAAATAAACAAGCCTGTAACGCTGCTGCTTCTGTTTTCTTTTTCCAGCCGCCACTGGTCCAGGCGATTTTCAGCGGAGATCCAGAGGAGATACGGATGTTGATCTACAAAACTGAGGATGTCAACGCCTTGGTATGTGACTTGGAGTGTTGTGTAGCACGCTTAGGGACTGTGGCAGTGACAGTGTTAAAAATGTCCTCAGTAATTAATGCATAACAGAATGGAAATGACTGGGAAGTAAGAGATTTGGGGCTTCGCTGGTATTCTAATTAGGAGTCTGATATAGAATTGTCTCCAGCAGGTGACTTTAAATTTTCTAAGTGTATGGTAATTATTCCAAAAGTGAAGGTCAGTCAGGGACATTGTTTCTTCTCTTACTGAGAAAATGAATGAAAACAGCTGAAAATTGCATATTTTTGCTCTCTGTAGGGTTTCCTTTTATGAAGAGTCTTTGCAGATCAGGAGCTGTTGTGCATTTGACTCTGCTTGAACTAAAGCTCCACTATAATTCTCAGCAGTGAGAGTAACGAAGCAGAATCTTGGCCACAATTTGCCCTCAGAGGAATTACTGTTTTGCAGACTGGCTTATTCTAGCCAGAATGGTAAGCAGCTGTAAACAAGTAGTAGTTGAGTTCTTTGGCAGTGAAAAAAAATCTCCATTTCTACTTGGTCTTTTTTGCAGAAGTTGGGGTGGTTTTTTTCCCCTCTTTGATTTTAACTTAAATCCATACTCTTAGAAACAAGTCCTGCCAGTCCTGGCTACAATCTGTGGCCTCTCAAAATGGTGGGAATAGAAAGCAGAAGCAGCGTGATGGTTTCCAGGTGTTTCCTGGACTTTTGAATGCACCTTCCCTTTCTTGGTGTCTTTCTGTGACGTAAAACCATCGGTTCATTCATCGCTGACTCCAGCAGTTGGTCTGCTATAGTCCTGGCACTGCAGCTCTTGCAGGCAGTGGGGTCCAGCTGTCTGGTTCAGAGCTGCCAAAAGGACCTGGAGAGGTGATCCTTCAGATCTGGTTCACTGGGGCTCCACTCTGTTTGCTGTCCAGTAGAAGGAAAGACTTGCTGCTGTTTTAAATCTGATCCAAGACCTTGATGTTGAGCTTCCCCTGTGATTATCAGTACCTGATTGCTTTCTTGAAAGTTCCTAAAAGTGCTTCCTGAAAGAATCATCTCCCTTGAGTTTCCTCCTTCTTTGTTTTTGCTGATGATCTTAATAAACCAAAGGAAAAAAACAAGCCCTACCAAACAAACCCCCCTCAGCAAACTAGATGAACACCATAGTCCTAAAATTTCCTCTGTGTTTCACGCTGGATTTTAAAATAGCATTTCCTGTACAAGGTACAAGGTTATTGTGGGCTTCTCCAGTGTTTTTCTATCCTTTGGCTGCAAGTGTGTTAGTGATGGTTGCTAGGGAGATGCTCTCAGCTGTCAGGTGCAAGATTAGCTGGAGAATATGTGTTTTGCAGATGAGTACCATAGTACTTAACAGAAAAAGTCCTTGAATGGTTTTGCCCAGAATATTATTTACAATGCTCAAAATCCACCCAAGAGTGCTTTGCCCGAACAGCTTTTTTTTTTTTTTTTTTTTTGTCAGGAGAAAAATGCAAAGTTGTTCTTTGACACAGAACTAGAAAAATATTGGTCAAGGCAAGCTCTGAAGATTGTGCTCTGAATAGTGACTGCAGGGAAGTGGCAATTGCTTAAAATATCACTAAAGAAAGATGAAAAGACCTCCCTCTCGTTGTGCTGTGAGCTGGCAATTTGCATCTCATGCTTATGTTCCTGTTTTAAGGGTGTTTTTAATTTCTTCCATGTTAATGTTTGGTTGCTCACATGAGAGGAAGCTCTGACACTGTTTGGCAGAGATTTGTCCTTTGTTGGTCATTTTGGTTGGCTGTGTTAACACTGGGGTAGTTCAAATATAGGTAGGACAGGGATACAAAATACAAGTCTGGTTTTGCAGCAAGCTCTGGGAATTTTTGAAGTTTAAAAAATTGAAGTTTTTTTAATCTCCAGCAAGAAAAGTATTTGGTAGACAGGACAGAAGAAAAAGGGCATGGAGAAAGAACACAAAATAAGGAATGCATGTGCATACTTCCCAAGAGAAAATTAATCTCAGCAAAGAGTTTGGAGGAAATCAGAAGTTTAGAATATTACTCTTTTTTTTTGGTCTGGTAAAATAATTAGTAACTTCCCAAGCCAAGGATGTGTTTGTTGATGGAAATGGCTGCATTCTGGATACTGCTGTAATTGTGACTTCTATTTTGAAACAAAGTGAAATATGCTTGGATGACAAGGGTGGTTTTAGTTCATTCTGCCACCATAATTGTCACTTTGGCCTCTCCAGTCCCCACCTGTGCTCTGGGATGCCACTTGTGCTTCCTGAGGACAGGGACTCTGTTATATTTCACTGGCAATGAGCAATTCCCCACCTTTGGGCACTGAATCCACTCTGTGTCCATGGGAAGTGTGGTCTGCCCGTGGGCAGCATTCTGCAGCCTGTTTTCCCAGGACATTTGTGGTGTGACTTGGACAATCCAGACTGCCAGGTTAGTTGCAGGTGGACATCTTCTACACTTGCTGTTTGGTCCATTCAGAAGCAGCAGGGTGATTGTACTATGTGTATGTAGACAGGGATTTTTTGGGGTGCTGTTTTTACTTAGGGAGGAGTGGGAGAGAATGACTCCCAGAATCCAGGGACTAATCTGCATCCAGCTGTAACCCCTTCTTATTTGGGATTCATAATATGTTTGCTTACGTCTGCAAAGTCCAGTTCTGATGTTAAATGTTATAAACCAAAATCCTTCCTGTGAAATTTCCATTTTCCTCTCAGTCTTCTAGATTAGTTTCCCTTCAAAATATCCAAAGTCAAACAAAAAGGTCAAAAAACCCTCCAGTATTCTTCCCCATAACTGATGTGTTATTCACAAGTCATTTCATTCTCTCTGTTCTGGTTTTTTATCCCCTAATGCTGTGTTTTCTCTTGGCTAGAGCCCTGTTTCTGGCTGCAGAGTGTCAGGCAGCAGCACCAGCAGAGATTGCAGGGCCATACAAGCAGGACCATGTATTTAGGGGGTGGTTTATTGTGAGATAAGGAGGGCAGGAAGGAGGTCATTATGGACACACATGTATGTGTGCTGTTTCTTACTTCTTTTCTCATTATCCTGCTTGGAAAGGTGTAGATTTTCAGCACTGCCTTTGTCAGGAGGATTCAGGCTTCATCCAGTTCTTCACAGACACACAAACACAAGTTGTATGTATTCCTGCACCATTGCTAAGCATGTTTTTGGAGGTGCTGTGAGTGTTTGGGGGTACAGGTGTGCACGTGTCTAGGACTGTGAGTCTGGAAGGCTTTGCATGTTTGGGACAGCTGAAGTGGAAACCAGCTTGTTGTTCAGCTTAGAGTGATGTGCCTGACTTGGGACTAGGAGAGGGATATTTCAGGAATCCTGGGATACCAGGCCCTTACCCCAGCTCATCTGAGGAACAATGATTATCTTTTTGGAAATGGGAGCCTTGCAGGAGAATAAAGCTATCCTGGAAGTAAATGCTCCTTTTCTAGAAGTAGTTTTGCTGTGCTGGAAAGTCTTCTGGAGGATTTAGTCAAGAACTTGGGAAGGCTTCTGCTTTGACACAGGCTGACAGTTTGGTGCTAGGTAATAGCTGACTTCCACTGGGTATTTAGCCTGTAGCAGTGCTGTTTAATATGCTGTTTATTTAAGAGGGAAGTGATGGAGAATTTTTTTTTACAGAAATTATGAACAATTCTCCATTATGTAAGAAATTTGAATATGAAATTACACTGATATTTGCAATGCAAGGTAACTAGCACGACTTTTATTTAGATAAAAATTGGTTTTGGCTTAGAATGGGTTTTTTTTATATTTTATAAAGAAAATTTTTGAACTGTGAAGAAGATTCTGCTGGAGAGACTGAGAATCTGAAATATTCTAGGTTGCTTTGCAACAGCATGCTAGTGTAGTAATGGTTACTGTGTTATATATATCTGTGCTGGTGACTCATGTTACCAGTTTGAGACGGTTAAGGATGTATAGACCATTAAAGTCTCTTGGCAGAGTTCAGCTGTTACTGCCTTATGCTCTTCAAAGGCAGCAATATCAGCCTGAAATACTTCACTTTTCTAAACCTTTTTCCATCCTGAGTGATGTATGCTCCCATGCCTTAGTACCCCCCATCCAAAGTCAATATTGCTTTTATTAAAATGGAGGAGTTATTTAAGTCTATCTTTTGAGTCTTACACAGAATACTAATCATCAATACAAAGCATCAAAATATTTCTGTTCTTTAGGATAACAGTTTCTATGGTCTCAATCTGGAATTAGTAATTAATTTTTAAATTAATTACACTTTTCTAGCATAAAAGTCACTGACTTCTAGCATAAAAGTCAAAGGCACCTGTTAGATGAGGGGGGAGAGAGAAGATAATTTTTCATGTTCTACAAGATCAAAGTATTTACCTCTTCTACTTCATGAGCACTTGGCAATTTAAGAGTCAGTCCAGAAAAATCTTTGTTTCTGAGGCTAAACTGAGGACTGAGAAATGAGAGGTGCTGAAACCAGGAGCTGCATTTTCAGATAGGAAATTTCTATGCTTGGTTATTATTACCATGTAGAAGCAAGAGCACAAGGCATAAGTTACACAGCTTGACTTTCACCTTCACCAGTGGTGCTCACAGTCAAACATTTCAATTTGCTCTGTGACTTACAGGCTTTAATAAAAGAATGTATGAGGAGGAGGAAATCCTTGAAGCAGCAGAGATTTTTTTGGTACACCATCAGCTTTTGGCTCTGAACAGTTGTGAATAGCCCAAGAAGGAGGTGCTCACATGCTTTTAGCCTCTTCAGTAGTTCCTAACAGTTCCCAATATTTAATTTTTCCAGAGTCAGCTTGTATCTGAATATTTTTTTTAATGGTTGTGCTGTTTAAATGAGGTAAACTCAGATGTAACAACTGTATATGGAGTGCATGAGCAGGAGGCTTGTTTCTGACATTATTTTGGTGAGACTTGATTAGGGGAAGTTATAGCCATTCATGTGCTTTCTTCTGCCACCCAGGCACATTTTGAAGGTGGTGGGAATCCAAAGGCTTCAGTAACTCAGTTTCTGTGGTACATTAAACTCCTTCTGTAAACTCCAGCTATTCCTGTTAGCTGCTCAGTCAGTTTGGTGACATAAAAAGGAACATACATTTATTTTCTGCAGCAGTTGCATTTACATTTTAATAGTAAATCACTCTGTCCTAAGCATCACCTGATCTGAGCAGTTGCAGTTGATACTGAAATTCAAATCCATTACCTCCCTTGAGATGCAGGCCCTTTCCTTAACGTGCCTGAGTATTTTACATGTGCTGATATGATTCATTCAGCTCACTGTTCTGCTTATCTCCCTGCACCCCAAGGCTCTGATCCAATAAAGCACTTAAGGACCAGTCTAACTTTAAGCCTGTGAGGGCCTTATCAGTGCCACTGTAATCACTTGAACAGTTTAAGCACGTGTTGAGTGTTTTTCTTGCTGAGGCCTTCTGTTCCTGATTGCCTGGCTGTTACACTCTTAGTTTCTTTTATCTGTTTTTTTAAAAAAGAAAGTTTTTTAGATGATGTTGACCTGCAGCATCAACTTTTCTGTGAACCAACATGGGCTGCTAACACAGTTTTCATAGAATCACAGAATGCTCTGGGTTGGGAGTGACCTTAAAGATGATCTCATTCCAGCCTCCTGCCACGAGGGGCACCTTTCACCAGACCAGGTTGCTCAAAGCTCCATCCAACCTGGCCCTTCCAGGGATGGGGCATCCACAACTTCTCTGGACAGTCTGTGTCAGTACCTCACCACCTTCACAGTAAAGAATTTATTCTCAGTATCTAATCTAAACTTGCCCTCTTACAGCTTGAAACCATTTCCCCTTGTCCTATCACTAAACTCCCTGGTGAAAAGTCCTTCTCCAGCTCTCTTGTGGGCCCCCTTTAGGTCCTGGAAAGGGAGTTTATCTCATCTCAGCATGATTTTCTAGCCATTGTTTATAGCTTATCTACTGTCTCTTGCTGACCTTTTGTTCTTCTGAGAGCTGCACTTGAAGCAGGTCTGATCATTTGTCTTAATGCTTTCTGTAATCCTGTTATCATCTCCTCTCCCTGCTTACTTTCCTTGCCTTGATAGTGTATGCTGAGGTTTGGGGTTCTGCCAAGCCTTCCCTTGACACGACAAGTTTTATCCCTCTCTGTGTGTACAGGCTCCAGTCTTTAGAGCATTATTGATTTATTTTTGTGCTCCTGTCCACCAGCACCATGGGATGAGGATGTTTGGGGCTGAAGGGATTTTGGGATGCTGAGCTGGCGAGTGAGGAGGTGTGGCTGTGAGGGACCACAGCTCTGAGGGGACACAGTGACAGTGGTGAGGCACACAGGCAGCAGCCTCAGTTGCTCAGTTTGGGTGTCAGTGCTGTGCACAGCCCCAACAGGAACTCGAGGATGTTCCTCCTATGAGCTGCTCACCTGCGGGCATGGTGTGAGGATTTCTCCCTGCCAGAATCCTGAAAATGCTGCCTGTGTGCAAGTGGACTCTGATTTGTGCCTGGTTGTGATAAATGGAGAAATTTCAGGATTTTTGCCTCTTGGAGAAATAAAGCTTAAATTCAGTTTTGTGACTAAATCCGTCTTTCTCTGAAAAGCTGATTGGCTCTCAAAGCGATAGGATTTTGTATTGATTTTAAAAACTGAAAGCTTACAAAGCTTACAGAGTTATTCCTGCTACAGAAAGATAAAATTTTCTGTTTCATGTCCTTTCCTCTCTCAGTTATCAAATTTGCATCAGATTTGCAGTTTAGTACGGAAAACTGCTTATAATCAACAAAGTACTGAGTAGCCTTGGTTCCATGATACAGAAAATTGCTTGGTCTTGTATTATTTTCATTCAACTTCAGACTGCTCTGCTCTTGCCAGCCTTGGCTGTGGTGCACTGACAGCTACAATGGCTGTTGGAAATGCTGTGTTGTACTGAAGAGAGCTTCATGCATGAACACCAACAGACTAAAAAAGGGACCCCCAAAACCAGCTGGTTGTATTGCTGTACATATGTTTGATCAGTCAGCACGTTTTTTGCCATGGGTAGCCTTAGGACAGGGAATCTGGAAGCTGTGGAAGGTCTCCTATGCACTTATGTGGCCTGTGGAAGCTGATGTGTGCTGGTAGGAGCTGAGCACAGCACAGTACCCTGTGGCATTGGCTCCTGAGTGAATGCTGCTGCACGGGCACTGCTTAATATTCTTTTAATTTGCCTGCCATGTGAGCAGGTGAAAGTCTGTAGGAGATGTTCCCCTCTGAGCTGTGACTGTCAGGGTTTCATGTAACTGAGTGCTTTATGTGCATGCCCAGTCTGTAAGATCAAAACCCAGTGCAGCAGAATTTGAGGACTACATACATTGTGTATGTTTAAAAAACCCAGGCAAATATAAAAATTAAACTTACATGATTCTGGTGATCAGTGGCTCTGTGCTTCTCGGTGCTGGAAAACAATTTTCAGCATTCCCATGACAAATGGTTCTGCTACACAGATTTGTCCACATTTATAGCAGACTTTGAAGATATTCCAGAATAGCTCATGGTTGATGACCACTTGGGCATGTTAAAAGTGGTATTTTTCAGGGACAGAGTGTAAATATTGGTAGGGTTTCTCTGTTGGTATTGTTTGCAGGAAGTGTTGCCTTTGTTACCAGCTTCAAATATTTAATGTTAGTAGGTTGCAATAAGTTTGATGGGCAAGGTCTCTTAGAACTTATTTTTGTGGTTAAGAAACCAAAATGAAATAGATTTAGAATGGAAACAGGGATCAAATAGCACAATGAGCAGTATTAGCAGTTCTTGTGATTGTTGTTGCCCATATTGTAATATTTAGCAGTTTCTTTTAAAGGCCTATGTTCTGCAATCAGCTGAATAAAGCAATAAAATAAAGGGGTTTTGTGAACACTGTATTTATACCCCTTGAAATTAAAAAAAATGAAAATCTTTAAAATGGACTCCTTAATTTGGAAAATTACAGAAATCAAATAAAAGTAGACGTATTTCAGAAGTTATGTATATGATTACTAGCAATTCTTCTAAGTTTAAAGACAGATTTGACTGGTGATAATTTATGTTTAAGGGCCAGTCAAGGTGTACATGCCCATTTTGGGCTGCTGCAGATATCCAGGCTAAATGGTGTACAAGAACCTTTGTAGAGGTTTTAGAGGAGTTTGCATCTCGACCTTGTTTGTGGTTCCAAACCCTTGTCCTGAGATATCCTGCTGAAGACTCTGGTGTTGTACTGTTGATGCAAACTGCATTACAAAGTCTGATATCCAGAAGCATCTGGATTATGTTGCTGTGATACTTAAGAGTGGGAATTGTTTCTAAAAGAGACCCAAAGATGCTCTCTTTGCTCACACTTTATTTGATTTCATTTACCTGTAAATAGGATATCTGAGTAAAGGCAATGTCTCTGCAAAGTGTGGTGGAAACAAGTGATAAAAAATAGAGATTTACTGGGAGGAAATGTGTTGTTGAGATCTTGAATTCTGTTCTTTCACTGGCTGAGATTGCATCTCTAATTATAAACAGAAATGCACACAGAAAAATAAATGTATCCAAATCCTTTGCTCTTTAACACCAGTGCCTGCACTTACTGACCATGTTTTATAACTGGACAATCTGTGGTTTTTTAGGATGCTGAGAAAAGAACCCCTCTTCACGTTGCATCATTCCTGGGGGATGCAGACATCATTGAGCTTCTCATTTTGTCAGGTAAGGCACAGTCCCTCACTGCTATTAACTGGTAAATCAGCTAATTTTAAAACTACAAGGAATACCTAACAAAGTTTATATGAGGGAGTTTTGGGCACTGCCTGTTTCTGAGTTTCAAAGAGCTGGCTGCACTTGTTGCAAGCTTAGAAAATATACATAAATTTGTTGGTACAGTCATAAAACACATCCTGTGACTGAGCAGAATTAATAAACAAAGTAACTAGCTTTTAACAACTTACAAAGCATTCAAACTGACATTATTTGTGATTCAGAAACTTGCTGTTGTACATATTTGAAATGTTGGTTCACATCCTGGAGTACAAACCAAGAATGCCTGTTAAGCAAAAATTATGGAATAATATTAAAAAAAAAAATTATAAATGAGTTTAAGTGAATTGTAAGTGCTATTTACATTAGAAGCATGTTTCTAAGAGTCAGGAAGTTTATTTGGATGTTAGAAACTGTGTACTAGGAAGTATCTAAACAAAAGAAATCAAAAAAAATGTTTCCCAACTGTTGTAGTGACAGAAAACACGTTCAAAATATGTCAGAACAAAGCATAAAGCAGTCATCTCTCAAGGAGCAAGCATAATTCATGGCAAACTCCTGGATGTGCTTGCAGATTTCAAAGGCAGTGTTTTTCTAAGCTGGAGAACTGTAAGAGTAAAGCTTGTGGGGATTTAAGAATGTGGGACTGAAAGGAGCCTTACGGTACAGACCTCTCACCCCTTGCAAGGAACCTTGCTACGCAATTGGTTTCACCAATTTTTAGACTGCTTCTTCAGATGAATTCCATGGGGGGGTTTTTTTCAATTTATTTCAGAATTCTCAGCCCTGTGATTACAAGGCACCTTCTAATTTCCAACCTTGAATCCTAGAATAATTCAGGCTGGGAGGTATTTCTAGAACTGACCTGATCCTGCCTCCTGCTTAGAGCACCAGCCAATTTCAGAGTCAGGCCAGGCTGTGGATGGGTGCAGACCACACAAATGAATTTCTTTGGCTTGCCAGTCTAGCCAGACCTGGAGAAGGCAGAAAATGAGAACTCAGTTTGTGAGCTATGTGTTTCCTCTGCTCATTCTGGGGGAATTTTGGGTTGCTTAATTGCTTAGTGAGGGTAACTAGCTGGACATACATCACATATCCCATCTTTCTGCTCTCCCCCTGATGGCTGCAGAGTGGTTGAAATGAGCACTGCTGTGCTGGCAGGTTATGCTTGGGTGGGATTTCAGTGTGCTAAATGCAAACATGATTTTCTTCCTTGGGAGGAAGGAGTTAATAAATTTAATTAATTTAATTAATTTAACACGTCTGTGCACATGTTCTTGCAGTGTGTGTTGTGTGTCACATACTGCTGTCCCACTGTGGTGGGAGGAGATTGCAGGAGCAATGCATTTTTTCAAGTTTTGCAAGCAGCAGCACAGGCAATATCCTCATAAAGAGAAAGGTGAAACAGTTTTGCCCATTTTTCCCAAACAGCATCTAAAAATGTCCTGGTGAACGTCCCTGGTGAGGGAAGAAGTCTTTCTAGTGTTCTTCTGGGACACTTGGTTCCAGCACCTCACTGCCAAAATGTCACCCATGGGCTATAGGGTTTGTCTGATCAACAGCATAAAATGTAGGTGATGCATCTTGGGGAGTTCTTACATATCCAAGTGAGTGTGAGACACTTAAAATGTAGGCTTTCAAAAATTGAACTTTGTGTCAGTGGGATTGTGCTGGGGTTCAGTCTGCAGGAACTGTGTGGATCTTTCCCAACTAGGTCAGCATGAGTCAAAATTAATTTTGTGTTTTATATTCTACTTATTCATCGTACTTAATATCTGAAATATCATTACTCATGGTGAGCATGAGTACTTGTATCCAGGAGCAGGTTTGGGGGTTTCTGAGGCTTGGGAAGAGCAGGTTTAAGAGTTGTTATAAACACTTCTTTGTGACTGTGATCTCTCCATGAACCAGACAAGTGCAGCATCTTCCTTTGCTTCACCTCTTCAGTCAGTGAACGGCAGTAGTAAAAGTGTATCATAAAATCTTAATCTGAATGTAACATTTAGTTACATAAGCAGAAAAACTTTGTTGTCTGACTTTAGAATGAGATGGTGTTTTCACAGAGAGAAGGCACAGCAACGCTTGCTGTTGGTGTCAAGAAATGTTCTCAGCATGAATGGAAGCTGGGAGGAGTATCAACACATTTCATTTTGTATAGTGTTCAGGAGAGAAATTAAACTAAATTACACACCTTCTGAGATTTGTGGTCTATAAACTGGTGGCAGCAGAAATAAATGTAGTGTCTAATGAATGAAATTTCTGCCCAGGTGGTTGGAGACAGACCAGGAATGGCTTTCTAGGTAGCCACTGAAATGGAGTCTGTTTGGAATTGATACAGGGGAGAGAGTGCCAGATCCCTCAACTGGTGTGAGTCACCATGGCCCACTAAATGTCAGAGCTGGATAGGCTGCACCAGCTCAGAGTTTGATCCATAATCATACTGCTCAAACTGGGCAAGTGTGCTGTGTGGTTTTGTTTTTCCAGGCAACACGAGAGCAGGGAGCTTTGAGCACTTCTTCACCTCCTTTGTGTCAGGAAGGAGAAGGAACAGGGTCGCCATCTCACAGAGGGGATCTCTGTGACCACACAGTCATGGATGGGCGAGAGAAACTGTCTGGGCAAACACAAGCTCCCATTGTTCCCATTTGTGCCAGTGCCTCTCCCCATCCTGGGCTCTGAGCTGGTGCCTGAGGGCATCAGGTTTGAGCTCAGCCCCTTACCCCTCTTTCCCTACCAAGGCACTTCCCTCCTTGGCAATATTACCATGCTTTACTGTTGCAGAAGGCTCTGAGCTTCTCTCCAAGAAGTTGTCTTGACATTTTGGTGGGCCTGTCGCTGTGTCTTACAGGGGAAGTTGGAAAGGTGCACATAAATAAAAAGTTAAAGTTAAAAAGTTAAAGAGAAGAGTTTTCTTCCTCCCTTGACTGTCCCTAATACTGGAGATTTAGACTGTGGAATCTAGAGACGTGGATTTGGCAGATGTGCTGGATGGAAAACTGTACTTTGGTTATGATGAAGAGATGTTAACTTTATTCCTGAAAGCCAGCATTGAGTTGTTTATTTCAGGTCTCAAAAGAACAGGGGCAGTTTCAGATTTATTTCCTCTTCTGGCAGAAACATTTGAGAGTGAAAAATGGCAAAGATTACAAAACAGCCATATTGAAGAAAAGTAGAATACAGAAAGTTTCCTCTCTGTTGATTTTATCTGTAGCATTATATGTTATGTTATCTACTCACAAAGCAAATCCCTATAGCTGAATTTTTTCCTTCAGGCTCAGGGGTACAAGCCCCCCCAAGAGCATGGTGCAGAAAGTGAGGCTGAGAAAAGGCTTTACTCTGAAGAGCTTTTTTTTAAGCGGGTATTTTCTAGGATGGGTGGATGCTGTGGCTACCTGAAAGGATTTAGAGTGAAATCTTTAGAGCAACTTATATTTTCAAGGAAAACTGTGCTGTGATTTGACACAATATACACCAGTTGGAATGTTTATCAGCCCTCTTTGTCCTTACAGGCACACAGATACATTTATGGAGTATTGTAGGAAGTGCATTGAAATGTGGTTAAGGTACTTGGTCCAGAGTGAAGAGAGGGACACTGAATTTCTGGTTGACTTTGAGGATGTGTTGTGGGATGGTCTTGAAAATTTAAGCTTCTGGGGTTTGTACACAGCTCATTTTAGATGTATGAGCATATTCTAGAGCACTTAGTCTTTAAAACTGGGTTTCTGTGTTACTCTGTGTTCAAAGGGCTGAAGAGATGTTTCAAAACATTTCCTCTTGTAGTGCCCACCTCCTGCACCAAAATTCAGCTTCCTAGGTTCCCAGCAGTTCTTTGCAGGCAATGGTTAATGACAGTGAAAAAACTTCACCAGCACTGATGGACTCCTTCTGGGACAGAAAATACCTGCAATTTTAAGGATGATCAAGCAGAGGCACTGGGAGAGCAATGCTCATGTTCTCAAAGGTGTCCTCTAAACTTTGTGACAGCCCTGAGATCCCAGCCTGCAAAAACTGCTAGCATGCAGTGTATTATTTTATTAATACTGGTCATTTTTCACTTTTTACTATTTTCTTCAGTTGCTTTCTTGGCAATTATTTCAGTTTCTCAAACGGTAAGTGAATCAGTGAAGGGCATGAATAGCTAGTGAGGGAGGTATTTCTCTAGGTTTTGTCATCATCTTCATACTCACCAGTGCTGCTGGAGTTGTTAAATACTGAGGAATAATGTTTGTCATGTTTTGCTACTCCACATATTAGCCTTTCTGATGTGTAACCATCTGCTTGTAGGAGTTAGTGAATAGGTCAAGATAAAACAAAAGAAACCTTAGTTAAGAACATAAGGCAAAACACAAAATAAGGCAAGCACAAAAGAAATTTCTAAACCCAAAAAGAGGTATTTGCTGTCAATCACTAGGAATTCACATAAACAGTTTGCATCTCCAAGATCCCTACCAGGCCAAATCAGGATAATGGAAGGTGTCTTTAAGTCCTGATGGCTTCCTGATGGAGAAAGTTGTTGCTTTATCTGTCTCTAGAGCCTCACACAGTGCAGGCAAAGGGCAGGATGCTAATGTGTCAACTGTAATGGATTTCTTATGAAGACAAAAGAGGGCAAAAGCTTCCTTGCTTAGACAGATTAGTTAGAAAACTCTTTGAAACTGTGTCTTTTCTAATGGGTGTTTTTCCAGAGGGCAGGTTGTGCCACCAGGTAGCAGGTTCTGAGGTGAGTTTGGAGGATTGACTCTAATTGTTGCAGTAGTTATGAAAGTGGCTTTGTTTTTCTTCAGCCAAAGAAATGCATCCTAGCTTGTGGAAATCTGCAAGAACTTGTTTTTTTCTCTGATTATCTAGCAAAATTCCCAATAACCACTGTGATTCACAGGAAAGCATCTTAATATTCCCGAGAATCAGCTCTCAGAAAGTACTAGTGATTCAGAGAGTGGGATTTATTAATTACAGCCTTGTGAATGCACTTAAGTTATGGTGCAAAATGAAGCTTAAGCATCCCTTTGTTCATCAAGTTCAGAGGCTCACCCAGGCTTGCACATGACACTTGTGCTTCTCTACATTTTTTTCTGCATGTGCTACTCTTCTCAGACTAGTACTGCTACCTGCAAACCTGTAAGTTCAGTTTAAGCCCTTTTAAAAAATACTTTCTCTAGTCCTTATCACTAGATTTCCTTCCTGAGGTATCACATCAGTGAATAGCTTTAATATTTTTTTGCAAACAAATCTTCTTGATCACAGAATTGTACAGGATCCCTTTTTAAAAAAAAAAATTGGGTCTGCAGTCAGCCAGAACCACTGTAGTTGTCAAATATTCTTCCTTTAGCCTTTTTTTTTTTGCAAGCCAGCCCAAATCCATCCTCTTGCCCAGCTGCCCTTGTCAGAGCAGCTGTTTGCACTGAACTGCACAGGAGGCAGATGAGAGGTCTCCTTCATCCCTGCTCTTCTGTTGTTTGCTCAGTAACACCCACAGGACCTGATGCAATAAGTGCCCAGTGCCATCCAACCTGAGCATTTCCTAGTCCTGTTTTCTTGATCCCAGCAGCATTTGTGAAGCAGGGAAGTGGTTATTTTTTATGGTTATCTGTCTGATGGAGCTGGAGACAAGAGATGGTTGCTCAGGCTGAGTTCCCTTCATTATGTCTGCAGTCAGAAGCAGTGCTCTGAGCAAAGGGTGCTTTTCTTCCCCCCAGCTGCATCAGTTGATCTAAAAATATGGATCTACATAGAAACACATGGACATACATGCATATGCAATTCCCTCCAACAGATCTTGCTTCTTTTGTGTCCTGTAAACAAAGCAATTCCTAAGAATAGTCCCATCTATCCGATTCCTTCCTTTCCGAACCACGCTTTACCTATCTGACGTCTGGAAATGCATTCCCAAGGTGAACATGGTGCCAGGAGAGTCCTGGGGAGCACTCAGAGTACCACGTGCTCAGCTCTGGTTACTGGGGAACAGCTGGGCCAGGCCCTCAGTGTCACAGCCAAGGTGTAACCTCTGGTGTTCCTTTGCAGGTGCTCGTGTCAATGCCAAGGACAACATGTGGCTGACTCCTCTCCATCGAGCAGTTGCTTCAAGAAGTGAAGTGAGTAAGATTTGACTGCCCTGCATTTACACATAAACAGTGTGCTGGGGGAAAAGCAAACCCTGGGGAGCCCTGGTAGGTGCCATGGGGATGCCAAGGGGGAAGGCATTTCCTGCGTGCAGGGCACTGCAGCTGGAGGCCAGTGTTTACAAGTTACCTTCACGTGCTTGATTTCCACCTTGCTTTGCACTACCATAGCAAGTCACAAAGAGTAGTGAGCAGGACCCACATGGGATAGAGGCCACAGTGGTCTGCAGTGCCCATGTCATCTTCAGCTGGTGAAAAAAGAGGAATAAATCCCTGTGGATGTGTGCCTGCCGTGTGTGTGCCAGAAGGGAGTGGATGTGGATGTGATCCAGCACACATTACCACATAGTTTGTTTTGGGTAATTACATTTCAAGGCATCCGTTAGGTGTTTTGTTAATGCATTTGATTCATGCTGAAGGGAGGGTTTGCCCATATTTCTTCTACTTGAAAAATAGAAATCTTCTGGCATCATGCTGTACCTCTTCCACTGCTATCTTAAAAAGGAGCAGCAATAACTACTGGGAATGCAGCTCGGGTTTTACCGTGTTTCCAACTGCACCATTATTCTTGGCTTTCCATTGTGGACCTCCCTGTCTACTGTTACCCTCCCAAAACTTAGTTAACAGTGAGCCCAACTGCAGGCCCAATTGGCTGCTGGGGACGAGGGGAGGGGCTGTAAAAGAGACAGAGGGTGGCTGTTTTCCAGAGCCTGATGGACTCGAATCACCTCCGTAACAGTCCAGCGCTTGCCAAGCCTGGAGGCAGGAATCCTGGGCTCGCTTCTGAACTCGGGCATTGTCTGGCTGCTGGCTGAGCTTCCCAGCTGCTGGCATCCACTGAAACCTCTCTGAAAGGAATATCTGATAGACTATGAATGCTGTAATGAGGCAAAATACAAAAAGCCGTGTTGGAAAACAAAGATCAGACTTAAACCTTAAAAAACAGCCGCAGTCTTTCTGATGCGGGAATTGCAGTGTGCTTGGTTTCTTTTTTTGGATGTGTCAGAGTACATGATTTTTATTGTCAGTGACAGTCCTGACAGAAAAGACATGTCTTTCTGTGGCTTTGTGTCTCATCTTTAACTCTTAGTCAGCTGAAGCACAATGAGAAAGTGTGCTGGCAGTTCTGGTACCTCTCAGTGAGTACCCAGGTGCATCAGTGAGGCAGCAGGGGAAGGCACCAGCCTTTGATCCCTTTTCATGGGATGTTTTATAAACAAATATAGCTTTCTTCTCCTGGCCTTTTTTCTTTGTTATTTATACTATAATTGCTGCTTTTGCTAACAATTTGGAAACAGGATTCAGCATTTTTGAGGCTCTTTCAGTGCTGCTTTTTACCTTCTTACACAAGTGAAAAAACGTGCAGCTTCGATAGTGTTAGGAATAAATAGCAGTAGGTGAATTCAGAGTTCCCACTGATAGTAGGAGATTAATTACTGGTCCAGAAGTTCACCAGTAGGACTCAGTGTAGGTTTGGAAGTTCTTGTGAGCACAGTTGTTTCTAGAATGATCACCAACAAATTTTAAGTTTTATTACCAATCTTTTACTACGAAGATTTCACAGGATTCAGGAGTTATCTCCTTGAACCCTTTTATATGTTGATTAAAAGAATGAACACTTCTTTACTTATGTCTTAATGATTTTTCAGGGGCTTTAGGGATTTAAATGTTTGTTTACGAATCAGCAACCCTTAGGTGTGTCTACATAGGATTGTTAATGGATTTATCAGCTTCCAGCCTTAAGCAGTTTGAACAAGTAAAGAGATTTCACTGTGATAATTTGGGATAGCTGGAGGCACTGACTGCAGAGGCTTACACCCTAGCTCAGCACTACATGCATGTGGAGAGACTGTATCAATTGAAGGGGAAAGCTCATGCTCTCAAAAACAATAGGATTAAAACTTTTCCATAAAGACTTTAACTTTTGGTCCCCAATGTGATAGAGCAGCAGACTGCAGATGTAAACAAAAATGTGTAAATGTTTTTCTTTTAAAGTCTTTTTAGCTTAGGTTATTTAGTCCGTATTATTTACTTCTGAAAATTCTCCTTCAACTTTTTATTTCTTTCACTAAGAGTGCATGAATTTTCCTGCTGACTTCATGTCCCAGCTGGGTAGGTCTCCAGTGAATTGCATTTAAATGGCTCTTAAAATAGTAGGCTTGTAGTTTAAAAAAACAAAATCCTATTGAGACATCAACATTCATGAATCATTATTGGTGCTGGGAGAGAAGCAGTGTCACTCACTGAACAAATCTGTTAGAGGGCAGTTTGTGAGATGGCTGTAGAAAATGAAATTGCTGAGATCAGTTGAGGACAAAGACATAAAACTCCTGGCAATGTATGTAGTGTTGGTACAGACTGCAGGCACTCTCCCGGGCCATTCTGGATATAAAAATACTATTTAAACATACTGTATGCATTTGTTATTAATTAATCAAATTTTGGCTGGACTTAACAGAAAACTTTGCAGTTTATGGAAAAAGAAGAAGGTACTGTGTAGGAATAGGGCTCTCCCACATACCAGATGTGAGTTGTATTTATCAGACAAGGCTGCCTGAATGCTACCGTGTCCCAGGAGTTCCTCTGTATTTTGTTTGTTTGTGGGGGGAAAAAGGAAGAAGAAAGAAAAGCAATTTTGAAAAAAAACTTGTGGGTTTTATCTGATTTGCTTAATGGCAGATGCATGAGTAGAAACAGAAGTTAACTGATTGTGAATTCTCCGGCAAGAGAGACTCTCAAGAGAGAAGAGTACATTTTTCTCACTGGGAAATACTTACTTTTAACCAACAAAATTAACCTTAAAAGATGTTGTTTGGTCTCAGGCTGACAGAATGGATATTGCAGTCAAGACCATTGGCCTATGCTTAGCCCTTGGGGAGGACAGGAATGCTAATGCTATGCTGGGGACACCAGCATTCTCATGTTTTTGCAAAGCTAAAATCTTCTTTTCACACATTCCTTTTGATTTTTTCCTTTTTCCTGTTTATAAATAAAACGTGCAGCACTTTATCATGGCATGCTTTCATTTTGTAAATGACTCCTGTAGCAGTGTACATTGGGTTTGTGTGGCAAGGGGCTGGCAGTGGTGCCAGAAGCTTCTCCAGGTCCCACAGAGCCGGTGCCAGGCAGCTCCAGGGCTGTCTGCTGCTGGCCAGGGCTGAGCACATCAGGGATGGTGGTGATGGCTCAAGTGAGCTCATTTCTTCACTGAGAGCACAGCTATGGGGTACTGAAGGTTCAGCAAGCAAACAGGATGGGCTCTCTGCATAGGCAGCTTAGGACATCCTCAAATCCACCTGGGAAGTTGTGACCGTGAGGCCGCTGCTCTCAGTGACAGCAGAGGTGATGTGTGCTGGGGCATTTTGAATTGACAGTGCCATTCCAGCAGCCCGGGCGGTGGTCTGGATGGACGGTGTGCTGTGTGCCTCCTCCTGGCCCCTGTGCCGTGCTGTGCTGTGGGTGGGCATCACACGGCGGCAGCGGGGCCGTGCATTTACCCGGCCTGCCGGTGACGGCCGTGGCTGCGCTGCCGTTCCAGGAAGCCGTGCAGGTGCTCATCAAGCACTCGGCCGACGTCAATGCCCGGGACAAGAACTGGCAGACCCCGCTGCACGTGGCGGCCGCCAACAAGGCGGTGAAGTGCGCCGAGATCCTGATCCCCCTGCTGAGCAGCGTGAACGTGTCGGACCGCGGCGGGCGCACGGCGCTGCACCACGCCGCCCTCAATGGCCACATCGAGGTGGGTGAGCCTCGCCCAGCGCTGCTGGGGCTCCTGCTCTGGCTGGGTCTGGACCGAGCCCCGTGGCCCCGAGGCGCAGGGTTCCTGTCACTTGGCTACTTGCCGGCGTGCGGGGCGGGTTCCCTGCGGGCAGAAGGGCGGCAGGCATCTGTGCGGAGCCGCTGGGGTGTGCGAGCGCTCCCGGAGAGCCGGCGGGGCCACCCCTGCCTGCCGCTCCCGGCTGCCCTTGGCTCCCTGGAGCTGGGCTGCCTGCGAAACGGAGAGTGCCGGAATGGAAAGAAAGCAAAACTGGTGGGATCATTTCATACTGAAGAAACGTGCAGCTGTGTGAGATGCAGTCACTCTGCTTTGCTAATTGGCCTTCCAGCAAATGTGCTTCTGCTTTTCCATACTTTGACAACCAGACCTTTCTATTTATTTATTTATTTCTATTCATTTATTAATTTCTATTCATTATTTAACTATATGCAAAAACTTCCGTAAGTAAAGCCCCTAGATTTTTGCCTCCTAGGTTTTACTAGTCTTCAGGTCTGCATTTAAGGGTCCTCATTTACCCATTCCATGCCTGAAGATCTAGATGTGGAGTAAAAACTCTTAGACTGGAACAGTAAGCCTCTGCCAATAAAAGTTGACCAGCTGTACTGTAATTAAAAGAAGAAAGAGGAGTGGTAGTTCCTGTAAAATGGTGATGGTGTTTGGCCTTTAAAACATTGCACTGTAGGAAAGAGATAGTAATGCCTGTGTCTAACTGTCATAATCTGAATCTTTTGGGTAGAGAATATCAGAAATGAGAATTTAATATATGCTGTTATTAGGTGATCTTTCTGCCAAAACAGTGTCTGAGGAAGACAATTATCTAGCTCTGGAATTTAGGATTTTAGAATGCTTTGCTGAAAAAGTGGCTGTGATTTCCTTTTTTTTTTTTTCTCCTTATTTTTCTTGCATTTAATGTTGGATGATTGGCAGTGGGGAAAGCAGCTTTTCAGCTCTCAGCTGTGCTGTGGCCAGCAAGTACAGGAAGCAGCCTGGTCCTGTCCATACTACAGTGGTGAGGCAAGAAATAGACACTCCGTGTGGAAAGATCAAGAAGATCTTGGGGTCTGTTGTGATATGGTCTGGAGGAATCTTGTCCCAGCCCACAAAAACCAGCTTAAATTTGTCTTACTGGTAAAACTAAGAGCAGAGTTTCACTTCCAGCCCTGTTTCTCTTCCAGGTAGTTTGCCAAGCTGAATTTGAGGCACAGTGCAGTAGCAGAGCCCTGCAGGCTCTCAGACCCTCTGTGGACACAGAACTTGTGCTGGTTACCTGTGACTGTCACCAGTCCATGCCATGAATGCACAGGGCTTGGAACAGTATATTGGTGTCATTCACAAATTTACCATTCAAATGCAGCATTTTGTGATCCCAGCTTTATTGCAAGATTGATTTCTTATAAACCTCTGAGTGTGTGGCCTGGAGGGTTGGTTTACCTGCTGTTGTTACTTCTAGATGGTGAACTTGCTCTTAGCCAAGGGGGCAAACATCAATGCTTTTGACAAAAAGGACAGAAGAGCTCTTCACTGGGCAGCGTACATGGGTAAGGCTTGGGCTGCTGCTCCTTCTTTTCAATTTCCTATTCACCAGCAGATAGCATGTCTTAAAATGGACAAGAACAGACCTGGCCTTGCAAAGAGAGTGTTGCAATTATCCTGAAGAGGGAAGGGTTCAGCTGATCTAAATAAACACTGTCCATTTATGGCTTTGCAGCTGGGGAGACCTCGGCTGTGATTTCCTTTTTAAGACAGTTAATTGTGGGCTTTTTGTGTTGCTTTTTCATTTTGGTCTTTTTATCCTGACTCTTAAGTCAAGCCTGAACTCTGTGCTAGAAAAATCCCAGGTTATATTTGTTTCAGTTTTTGCTAAAAAGTACTTTCAATGAAATGCAGGTAACTGTGATCATAAATTTTGCTGTTTATTGAAGTTTATAAGTAGCTTAGTTTATAAGTTATGATGTTCTTAGGCATTTTCTTCCTGTTAGGAGCGAATTGGCACCTTGTATTCCAGAGAGGTCAAGAGCAACCGAATGTCTGTTCAAAAAATCAGTGGTGGTACCAAATACTGTTTAATTAAATCAGTTTGCCTTATCATTCCTTTGAAGTTAAAGGCAAGTTTCTTACACTGGGACATTATAATTTAAAAATACAAGATTGCCTGGTATAGTGGTCACTCTTATTCAAGAGCTTTTGTTGGCCAAGCTGTGTATTTCAGGTTACAATTTGTGGAGAGTTGTGTGCCCTCAGCCAGGAACTCTTCCATTTGATCTGTCAGAAATCTTCATTTTAATCCTGGAACTTTTGGAAATGAGATAATAGGAGATTTCAAACTGTGAGAAAAGCATATTGTGTGGTTTTTTTGATACACACAGACAGATGGAAAGGCTCTTGCCAACAACTGTGATGTGGCTTTTGAGCTAACGAGCTTTGAACTTCACTCTCTAGATCTGAAAAGCTCTTACATTGTGCTGTGCAATTCCACGCCTCGTTTCCACTTAAATACTTTCAGAAATTCATTATGTACTTTTAAAAGCATTTAGATAACATCTAAGGCCTAAATTAGCATTGGAGTCTGTAGTGCAATTTATACAGAAGTTAGATAATGAGACGAGAGCTGCAAACCCTCACAGCATTTCTTGAATATTTAATTATTTTTGGACACTGATTATCTTTGGACACTTTGGACATTTGGTGTCCTAGATCCTGCACATGACCAGAGCTGCCCCTGTCATGAAAGTGCTGTGCAACTCAGATGGAGCACAACTTTGTATGGTGTTTGACATAATAAATGTTTAATTCTAAGACAGTTCCATCTCAGCATGAAGCAATAAGACTATTCCTCTTCATTTTATCATTCATTAAGGTTATTTTTTGTCTCTGAGAAACCCAAGAAGTGTTAGCAGTTGTTTTTGCAGGTGACATCAGTAGGATGCTGTTTGTATTGCCACGCTCCTATGCTCACTGTACCACAATCCTCTGTGAGAGGGAGAATAAAACACCAACTGTTAGCTTTAGAGAAATAAATGGAAAAGAGGTGTGGTTTTGTTCTTTTGACAACTGGAAAATCAATTCAGTAAAAAGAAATTTGACACGTTTCGAGAAGGTGAATGCATGGATTTCTTCACAAGGCCTTGGAGCTAGGATTAGAAGCATTTATGAAAATGCTTTTTCTTCCCTTGGAAAACTGTGGGAGCACTTTGAAATAGCAGTGAAAGGGCAGTGTGTTAGCAAGAAAGCAGTAATTTGGGAGAAGTGGTGCTGTAGGATGGTCTGCTCATTGATAACTATCTTTCATCTTTTGAAGGTCACCTGGAAGTTGTTGCCTTACTGATTAATCATGGTGCAGAAGTGACTTGTAAAGACAAGAAGGGTTACACCCCACTCCATGCAGCTGCATCCAATGGGCAGATTAACATCGTGAAACAACTCCTTAACCTGGGGGTGGAGGTATGTGGTAATGTGCACTTTCTCTGTTTAGAGATGGTGTTTTCCTCTTTCTTATGGATGCTGCTAAAGACAGGGGAAGAGCTTCTAAAGAAAAGGGGTCTCATGTTCCAGACCTCCTCATGCTGCATGTAGTTTATTGGTTCAAGAGCCAGGAAACATTCTGTATTAAAGAAAGGCTGGTATGGACAGTAAATTCCAGGCCACCTTGCTGAAGGAATCAGGAGATACATCCTGTTCCTGCAGAAGAAGAGGGAGTAATGAAATATTCCTCGAGTCAGCATTTCCTTTGATGTGATGAATGGTTGTTCTCAACATGGACACTGCATACTTTACTAAACAGCAGTTCAGGCTGTTTCAGTTTACAGACCCGTACTTCCTCTGTAGCTGATGGACTGTTTTCATTCTGGAAAGTAATTTTTTTTCAGGGCACAGACTTCTTGTTATTGTCAGCTCCTCAAAGCAGTGGTGAGATGACCAGAGAAGCCTAATCAGACAGTTAATCAGAGATGTCAAATAAAGCCATGGCTTTTGCCATGGCATTTTCAGCTGACATGACCTACCAAAAAATTGTCAGAAGTTCATGTTCACAGGCTGCTGGTTCTGAAGCTGAAGGAGAATAGCTGTTTCCTGTTATTAGCCGTGCTATGCTAATAAATCCTTTTAAGTTTCACATTCACCACCACTGGGTATATGATCTTGAGATGCCTCTGTTTCATGTAAGGCTGTTCATGCCATTCCCAAGTCTTTTGTACAATCTGTCTGGTCCTATTCTACAGAACAGCAGTTGAATACTAAGTTGGTCATCAAGAAGCAACATAATCTTAAGTACATCTTTATAATACTGAGCTCCTGAAAGTGGTTTCTTATTGAAGTGTGTCTGTGCACTTTGACATTGCCTTCACTCAGACACCTTCACCCCCTACCCAGAATAAAACTGTGGAAACAGCTCTTATGCCTGGTTCTGTTCACAAAACCATAATACTCACTGCTGTAATCTTTTTAAAGATAAAGACTGTGAGCTTTTTATTCATCCTGCTTTTTCACTTACAGGGAAAAGCTTTCCAGCTTGTTAGGACTTTTGTCATCATTATCATCATTACATAGTCCTGCTATCAGCCTTAAGCTTCACACTGGTTTTAGAAATTGTCAGTAGGATAAAAAGTTAATAATAGGAAAGGTGAAGCATTCCAAGTTAAGCTGTCTGGGAGTATAATTTGTCGATGAAATGTGCTGGTGAGAACTATGCCCCGTGACAGTTCAGGCCTCCAGCTGTTTCCATTTGCAGTGTGTGATGCATTACGTAAAATGCCAAGCTGATGTCTGTGATTTGAACTGTGTCTCCTTGTCTCATTTCAGATTGATGAGATGAACATCTATGGAAACACTGCACTTCACATTGCCTGCTACAATGGTCAGGACTCTGTTGTTAATGAGCTGATTGACTATGGTGCTAATGTAAATCAGCCTAATAACAATGGATTCACCCCCTTGCATTTTGCTGCTGCCTCCACTCATGGAGCACTGTGTCTTGAACTACTAGTGAATAATGGGGCAGATGTTAATATTCAGGTAAAACTTGAATTCCAGCTTTATGGTTTTTCTTTATCCTATTTTGCATATCTCGGGAGGAAACTGTAATAACAAGTACAGCATGGTTTTAAATCCTTGATAGAATTAGAGTGATGCTGAGAATGTTGATCATGAAGCTGTTTGGGTGAGATTACATCCCAGCAGAGGAGCTCTCAGTGCCTTGATAAATACAATGACAGCTCTAAACTCTACGCCAGCCACTTTCATGAGGGCACAAATCAGTACTGAAATATAGTCCCAGGAGCTCTGTCAAAATGTTGTCTCAAGGAATGGTGCTAAGTAAAGGAATTATTTCTTTTTAGTATTTTTCTTCCCCCTATAATATGGGTATAATTAAACCTGATTCCAAAAAGTTGCCTTTCCCAGGAATAAAGCTGAAGGTTGCTGGCTGCCTACTTTAGAGCCCAAGATGGCAAAATCTGATTCTACTTAGGATATCTGAATATTCTTGAGGCACAACTGATACATCTTGATGAAGCTGAAAGGGACTTGCTGTTATCCAGCAGAGGGTACTGGTATAAGTATCAGAAGACTTGAGGGTCTTTGGAGCTCATATAAGATTTTGACTACTTTAGTTAAAACTCTGCGTGTTTCAGTTTCCCATCTGTGAGACTGCCATTTAACTTCCAGCATTTAACACCTCTGGCAAGTCCCTTGAGATCAGTGAATAGTCAATGCACTATTTTAACTCAGAATTACTAAGAAGTTAGGGGTTGTGCTTGCCAGTGAGGGTGAAGCCTCATGCCAATAAATACGAAGCGATGTGAGTAGAGAGGCCGGTACCACTCCCGTGCTATTTTCTCATTGCTCAGCTTTCCTGGTCTCAGTTTCTTTCTCTGAAACCCAAAACATTGTTCAGTACTCATTGTAGCTTTGCTTTCATAAGCCTTCCCATGCTGAACAGCTGGTCTGTTTCATTTCTGTCAGAGCAAGGATGGGAAGAGCCCCCTGCACATGACAGCTGTCCATGGGAGGTTCACGCGGTCGCAGACCCTCATCCAGAACGGTGAGTTTCCCTGCCTCTGGAATGGCTCTCCAAGAGATCAGGCATGTCCACTGCTGCAATTTGCACTTGTTCTGACCCAGAGGGCAGCTCCATGAACTTCTGGCTTTGAGCTGCACTGACAGCTCTCATTCCATCGTGTCATCACAAGCTGAGATTTTGGTCGTTAACAAAATTCCATGAACTTCCAGCTAACAGCGGCCTGGATGTTCTGTTCAGATTCTTAACCTGAAAACAAGAGTTCAGAGGAGTTTTTAGGTCTTTTTTTCTGCTGAGAAGGATGCACAGTTTTCTAGTTGTCCTCCTTTGGGAGCCCTGGTGTTCTTAGAGCTCAAACCATTTTTTTCTAGTCTGCACTCAGCAGCTTTTCTCACCTCTCTTAGCTCATCCCTCACCACTCTCTTCATGAAGTGTTGAGTATGTGCTCAGGAGGGAGGAGCAGCACTGCCTTGTTCCTTCTGGCATAGCCAGGATTCCTGATTATCAGTCATTTTTCAGGCATCTTTTTTGTCCAAGAATACTGTAGCATACAGCAATTATTCTTGCTGGAGATTTGGCAGAGGCCTGCTTCTGAATGACAGAGGTTGCTATTGCTGATTCTTTACTTAAACTTCCCAGTTTTGGCCACTACATGAGACACGATGGTCTGGGCTTTGTTCATTGGTTGGGGTTTCTTTTATTTTGTTTTGTTTTCCAAAATCCCAAACTTGGAACTGAAGTGTGAAATGCTGAAGATGGCTGAACAGTTGTGCTTCAAATGTAATGACACATTTAAACAAGACATTTAAACAAGATTGTGTTTTAAAATGGAGGTCTCTGGTACATTATGCTTCTTTCAGGTCATCATGCAAATTTTGTCATCTCTCTCCTGGGATTAATAAAATAGTAATAATAAAAGAGAGTTGGGGCAAAATGCAAGAAACTGTGCTTTACTGCAATTTTTAGTTGTTCAGTCTAGAATGCTCAGACCTAGAGGCATTGTTTGCTCGCTGTTGGATTTGTGTGTGAAAGGACTGGCAGTTCTTCATCTGCCCTTCACACCTCTCTACTCTTCTTCCACTCACTTGGGTTTCACGTCTTTCTGTCTTCATTTTCTGCCCCTCTAATTTTAGTATTGCACACAGATCTCACTGCACGTGTGCCTTTATGCCTCAGTGCCATGGGACCTTGTGGAAGAGAGAAATGATTTAAAGAAATGGAGTTTCATTCTGCAGTACTTAATGAGTTGGCTGACGATGTCTCAATTTCTGGTTGCTGTCTCTAGCAACCTGTAGAGGAAGAATGGATGACCTTAAAATTATAATGTGATACCTTTCTTTAAAAATGGGGACAAAGAAATGCTGGAGAATGTTACATAGGTCAGCCAAAGTAGGCAGTATCTTGCATAGATTTCTCAAGAGTAAAAGAAGCTGGAACATTACAGCAGTTTAACAGGCTTTGTGAACACAGCACAGTGATCTGACTTTGCCATGTGCAGGTTCTGATTTTAGAGACCTCCACTGGTGGATGCTCTGCCCCAGGGAACCTGTTCAAGCATTTCACTGATATTCATTTACCATTAAAAAATTAGAAATTAGAAAAGTTTGGAAGGGACCTTAAATATCATCTAGTTCTAACCCCTCTGCCATGGGCAGGGATGCCTTGCACTAGACCAGACTGCTCAGAGCCTCATCCAGCCTGGCCTTGAACACTTCCTGGGATGGGGAATCCACAGCTTCTCAGGGCATGCTGTCTGGTGCTTTCCTAGAACTCTTCTTGTTGCATTTACGCCCTGATATCTCCTGTAATAGTGGGCATGCAGTAAATATTACCATATCCTGATATTAGCAAGGTTTTTTACATGCTTTCAGGAAGTATTCTCACAGCAAACTAGCAGAGTTTTAAAATTAAATTAAAATAAAAATGTTGGTGCATAACTGGTTATAAAACTATACTTGGAGATTAGTAATAAATGGATTGTTGCTGAAATGGAAGGTGTATTGAGGGACTTTTCAGTTTTCCTTCTGGGTCTGGAACTATCTGGTATTTTCATTAAAAGCTTGGACAGTGGAACAAAAAATATGCTCTTAACATTTGAAGAAAAAAAATGTAGTTGGGAGAGACTGTTAGTTTGGCAGAAGGTGGAGTCAGAATGAAAAATGATCCTGCAGAACTGGAGACAGAAGTTATAATGCAAGTGAAGCAAAAGAAAAATCACACACAGAGGCAGGAGTGTCAGCTGGACAAATCCACAATGGCAACAGCCAGGTGGGTGGCAGTCCCTCAAAATGGGGTCTGGGGTTTGTAGAAGACCAGAAGGTTGTTGGCCACAAGTCAACAGTGTTGTGGTGCTAAAAGAAATGGATCATGGATGTACATGGTGCTGTGCAGTGTCCAGGAGTGCACAGCAGATAGGAGTGCAGCCAGCAGGCATGAAGTAATCCTGTTTGCTCACCTCAGCACTGGGAGATGTCAGCTGCAGCACTGGTTTTGGCTTTTGCTTCCAGAAGGATGCAGGCCAGCTGGAGAGGACTGGGGGAAAGAGAGAATAGTTGGAGTGCTGTAAACCTGACTGGCAAGGAGAGACTGAAAAAGTTACAGCTCTTGGTCCAAAAAGAAAACAGGGACTTGTCTGTAATCTGTCTAAAGAAATAATCCATTTTTCCTGCTTATGTGAAAAGATAAGCAGGAAAATGCCAGGCTTAAATTGCAAAAGGAAAAGTTCTGCCTAAGCACTGCTTGGTTGTTCTTTGATACAACACACAAAGAGCACACAGCAAGTTGGTTTGCAGAGTGTTCCTGATGGCCTCCTGAGTGAGCTCTGTTTAACATTGTTTTTGTACAGATAAGGCTGAGTGGCAATGCCTTTGCAAATGAGGGTACAGTTTCAGCAGATTATTTTGCAGTTTATTTCAGGGCACCCAGTTGTACCTTTAGACAGGCAGCAAATCCAAATTGTGTACTTGATCCCTGTACATCATCCCATTCCCACTGCTCTTCCCCACCACTGCAGGTGGAGAGGGAGGTGCAGGTGCTGCTGCCAGCCCATGTTCAGTACCTGTGGCTGCCAGCTTGCTGTGTGCTGGTCCCTGCTCTGGGAAATTCAGTGTCTCTGTGGCTGGGCTGCTCACGCTGCATTCACTGGAGACAAATAGCACTTGTGGTCACTGCTTCATGCTGAATGTTTCAGTGTTAAGCTGTGTAAAAATCTCTTTTGCAGGAGGGGAGATCGACTGTGTTGATAAGGATGGTAACACCCCTCTGCACGTGGCTGCGAGATACGGACACGAGCTTTTGATCAACACCCTCATAACCAGCGGGGCCGACACTGCCAAGTAGGTGCCTCGAGTGGAGCTCTTCCTAAGGGTCAGGTGTTATGTTCAGGGCCTGGAAACACAGCTGCTCCTCACCTTCTGAAGAGGGAAGGTTCAAATGGACAAGCATAATTGTACTGTACTTCAGTAGGTGACATGGGACTAAGATATGAGCAATTGGGACGTGTGGAGGGGAAGCAAACTCTGCTGAGTTCCTGTTGTGCCCACTTGCCCACAAGCCTACTGGTACAAGTAGTGCTTCTTTTCCCTGAAGCATGGATGGGGAGCAGTGGTATTCATGTATTCAAGTGGGGGGGTGTGTGTATATATTTATTTATCTGTATATATATATATAGAGTACTTGAGTATTGTTTAGTTATGGTCAGGTTCTTAGGGTCTGTCAGAAGGAAATAGCAAAGCTGGACATAATGAGATCAGGATAATGCAGTGCCAAGAGGGATATCTGCACCAGGTATTTCAGAGCAGCGTCTGATTTCATGAATGTAGGGTTTTGGCAATTACCTCCACATGTCTCCAAAATACAATTTGTCTTCTACCTAGAACCTGCCACAGAAATCTGTGACTTCTCTTGACTTGCCTAGTTAGGAAACCCTGCTTTCAAATGCAAATTTGGTTTGAATTTGGAGGATACGTGGAGCTTTCAGTATTTTGTTTATTTGTTTGATAAAGTTTATGGAAGTGACACCTTTGCCCGTTCTCCTTTGTTGAGCACAATTGCCACCCTACAAACTCAGAAGGTGGAACAGATCTTCAACTGACATGGATAATGCAGTTCCACAGGCTTCAGCTAATGTCGCTGGATTTTATTAATACAGCCAGCATCAAGATCTTGGTATCTTAATAGAGGCATATGTTATTCCTCTCTCTTTCTCCAGTGCAGTCAGTCACTGTCTGTTAGCTTGAGGTTTTAAGGGAAAATGAGATGCACTGGGATAGCCCACTCCACTCTTGGAAGCAGGGTTCTCTAGTTAGAAATTTCTATTTCACAGCTGGGTGACTGGAACATCGATCAAATAAAATACTTCTTCCAGCAGCAGAAATAAGTGAAATAAGAAGTTGGCTCAGAGATACCAAGGCAGATGGAAACGATGCTACTGCCTGTGCTAAATGTGCTTTCAATATGTGCTGCATGTAAATAACTCTGGGTGAGCTCCCCAAACAGGTTTAGAAAAGAAAACTCTGCAGCACTGTTCTCAACAAGGGCAGACAGCTCAGCCAGCCTTTGAGGCAAAGCACTGGAAGGGAAAGTGTGCAAGTGATGGGAGGAACCAGTGTGAACAGCACTGCAGACCTGGGACACTGCCTAACAAATGTGCAGATAGTGGATTTTGCTGGAAACCAGCCAAAACATCTGCTGGGTGGAAATCTTGACCAAAGAGGTGAATAATATTGCGTGAGATAACTGGGTGGAGGAGGAGACAGAGGGAAATGGGTGTAGGGAGAAGCACAGCAGTACAGAATGTCCAGTGTTACCTTAAATAAATGAACCTACGGCTAGAAAAATGCAACCTGTTTGTACAGATGCAGCAGCTCAGTGGAGCTTGCACTGTTTTCTTCAAAAAAGAAGGCTGTCAGATCCTCTCTTAAAAGATTTACTCTGAGATACAGATGCTGCTAATAGCAAAATTAAAATCTGTACAGCAGCACACATCAGTCCTCAGTGTAGTGAAGCAGCAAGGAGGACACGTTTAATGTGAAGGCAGAGGAAGAATGGGCCTGTGGATTCTGAAAAGAATGAATTTTTTGAAAACAAACCCAAATTAGTTAAATACATTTATGTATAAAATCCTGGAGACAGCAAGATATCTTTATAAACATCCACATTAATTATTGTCTGAAACTTTGTAAGTAATTATGATCTATGGTGGGTCTCGCAGAAAGATAAGATCCTTTGTCTTTGGATCCGTATCTGAAATCCTCTTCCATGAGGTGCTCATACTCTCCCATCCACCAATTGTTTTGCAGAAATGAAGGACTGATAGGAATCCATCTGCTATTGTTCCAGAGTTTGTAATTTAAAAAAAAAAAAATCTGCTGGAGCAGGCAGTAGATGATAATCTTGTCAAGCTAGTTGGTTTCAGAGGCTCTGTGTTTATGTGCACTTGGGGAACTGCCAGTAGGATAATATTTCTAGAATAACAAGATGCTTTACACAAAACAATGCTGAATGAAAGACACCAAGATGTCCAGACCCAAAAGTATTCTAAGACAGTAAGCAGTGGCATGCCTAGAGACTGAACTGGCATGATTTCCTGATATTAATTAAAGTTGCTGAGTGCTCAGCTTGTTTAAAAACTGCATGTTTGCCTGATGGAGATTTAGACTAATGATAGATAGGCTCAAACTAATGGCTGCCTTTCTTTTCTTACCCATCATGTCTGCTCTGAGAAGTTTTATCATGTTATTGAAAAGAGGGTCGTGTGTTAAAGGGAGGAAAAAGTGAAAGGGGAGGTGAGGAGAGTAGCTGGAACAAATAGGAAAATTGGATTATTAGTTCTTAGGATGTGGAAGAAAACTGTGACATGGCAGCCTAAAGGAAAGTGGGAAGAGTCATCTGCAAAAAAAAAAAAAAAAACGGGTTTCAGAAATAATGTAGAGGAGATTTTGGCATTTACATTGCCCTGAGAATGGCAGTTGCTGTATGTGTACCTGGTGCTGAAATTTGTGGCTCACTGGGCAATTGACTCCAAGCAGTATCTACTCTCTTACTTCCTCCCTTACCTTGGCTTTGCCTTGAATTTTTTGGAAACAATCCTGCCACATTCTGTTCAAAGCATAATGCCAAGATTCTGCTGCATCAGAATATTTTTAACTCTCGAGAAGGCTGTTGAGGAAATGGAGATAAAAATAATGGCAGGCACCAAGAAAGAATCTTCCTAGAAAAGCACGAGAAAACGTTGCCTTTCTGGAAGGAGCTTTTGATGTGCTGTGCATGTAGGTAACCTGCATTTTCTCATGAGGCTGTTGTCCCTTTCAGGTGTGGGATCCACAACATGTTCCCTTTGCACTTAGCAGCGCTGAATGCCCACTCAGACTGCTGCAGGAAATTGTTGTCATTGGGTGAGTAAATCCCCCAGTGTCCCTGGAACTCGAGTAGTGTTTGTCTCTGCTGCTTGCAGCCCCCTTTCTGCTCTTTGTTGTGAATTATTGAAGTGAAAGGCTTCCTGTGCTGCTGTGTTGGGCTGTGTGGGGCAGAGCTCCAGAGCCATGCTGGTACTTCCTTGCATCCTGTGCTGTTCATGGCCAAAGCTCTTTTCTCCTGGCACGTTCAGAGAGTTTAGACTAATTCACCTGGGGAGGGAGGGAATTTAGATCCCCTTTCCAAACTGCAGGAATGTGAGAGCCTGTTTTGTTTTGGGGATTCTCCCCCCTGCCCCCCAAAGGAGTAATTCTGAAATTATCTCCTTGGGGTCTGCACTGGCACAGGTATTTACATTCCACTGATGATGATGATGATGATGATGTGTTTTACATGCAGCTAAAGTGTGTTTCTGAATCTGCAGGTAAGAAGTTAGGCTGGCCAAAGCTCTGGGGGCATGAGAGGCAAAATGAGTGAAAGTGCAGTGTCAGGAGAACAGTCTTGGGATCCTCACCAGAGCCCAAAGCAGAAGAAGCCGGAGCTTGCTTATGCAACCATTTCAAAAGAGTCAGTAAGCAGTGGCCAAATCCCAAAGTCTGCTTTTTCCAGGCAGGAGTTCCTATGCCTTAAAAAATCCTGACCCAGATCATATGAGTTTTCTAGAAAACTCCTTCATTACTTAACATGTAAAATGTCCTACAACTACTTTTCCCACTTGAGTCTTGTAGGATATATAAGAAATGTGAAAAATGATAACTACATGCCTAATTACATTAAGTCTTGGTGTGTTCTGTCCCTGACCACTAGATAGGAAGAGAAAACACCCTGGGTGATCAGAGTTAGCACTGTCAGGCTGATACCTTTGGCCTGGTGCATCTTGATGAATATTCCCCACGTGCTCCTGGAAGCTTCTTCCAACCTACAACCACACGCAATAAAAATGGCCCCAATTTGTGTTCAGGCCGACTCCGTGGTCCCTCCTCACGTCTTCGTGGTTCCTGTCTTGCTGTCCTGCTGTCACAGTCCTCTGGATCAGTCTCTGCCTCCTAAGCAGCTGTCACATGGCTGTAAACAGGGATGTGGAGGAGCTGGATGTGGAGACAGCCCCTCCTCAGCCTCGCAGCTCTTTATGTAGAGCCGCCAAAGGGGAGCAGCTGCTCGCTGTTCCCGTGACATCCCCGCTCTCACTGTCGTTGCTTGCACTCTGTTTTTTTTTCCCCCAACTAACTGATTTTTCTGTCTCTGCAATGTCTCTTGTGGTTTGACTAGGACAAAAGTGTAGCATAGTGTCCTTGTTTAGTAACCAGCCCGTGCTGTCTGCAGGCTTTGACATAGACACGCCCGACAGCTTCGGGAGAACGTGCCTGCACGCGGCCGCTGCCGGAGGGTGAGTACTGTGCCTGCCACTGGGCTGCTCCAAGGGAGCCTGGGGCATGGCTGGTGCCAGCCAGCTTGGCTGTGCCATCCACAGTGGAATTTACTGCTGTGCAGGGCGAGCAAAGCAGCCTGATGGCATCACTCGGGTCGCTTCGGGCTCTCTTCTGCCGCTGCCCTTGTGTAGGGTGAGCTGGGTTGATTTGAATCGTGGGTTTCAGGCAGAGGGGGAAAACTCTTCGTGCCCCTGAGAAGCTTTCAGAGGGGTGCTGCACTTGCCCAGGCCTGCCTGAGGGCCACAGCAGTCAGTGAGGGCCAGCAGTCTCCAGGAAAGCATCAGTCCCTGGGGAGGATGCAGTGAGGAGCAGGAGCTGGGGCTCCTGGGATGCTGCTGGCAGGGGAGCTACTCCTGGCCTCTGTCTTTGGAGTGTGTCCTTGTCCAAAAAGGCACCTGTGCACCAGTGCCCACCAGATTGCAGCCTTGGAGTCCAAATGTAGTTCACCTCCCTCTCTCCCGTTTTTCAGGTGCAGGTTTAAAAGTTTCTAAAAGAAAAAAACCAACAAACCAAAGCAACAACAAAAAACCAACCAAAACCAAGCCCCCGTCCTCCAAATCAGAAAGTGAGAAGGCTGTCCCTCTGTCAGGGTGATGCATTCCTGAAAAGTGGTAGGAGGGCAGAAATGGAAATTGAGGTGAAAATGGAAATGCTTCAATTTAAGATGTAAATGTAGCCTCCAGTTAGTTTAAATGTTTCCAGATAATTGTCAGTGAAGTGCTGTGAAGTTAATCTAACAAAAGGACACAACGTTTGGCAAGCATTGAGTTTTGAGTCTTCTGTTTGAGTACTTTATGGCTCAGAAGACAGCTGAAATGGAGCCTTGGCTCCAGCCCTTGGATTCTCTGTGGTTATAGCAAGCAGAAATGCTCATCCACGGCAAATACTTGGCAGTCGTTCTGGAAGTTGCTTTTTCTTCTCAGTGGGCCAAAATCTATATCACAAAGTTTTTGTTCTTGGGGAAAACAAAACAAAACAAAAAACAAACCCAGATATTGGTTTTTATTATTCTTTTGGTACTATTCATCTTGATACTACTCTCAGATTAATAGAAGAGGTATGACAGCTGCTTGGTTGGAGCTCATTATAATATAGTTCAGATGCTATCTCTTTGATAAGGCTGCACCCCTGGAGGGTAATAAAAACATCCTGGACGTCCTAAAGCGAAGGAGAGGCTTCAATAAGAAGCAAAAAGTCACTCATGAAAATAAACTATATTTTCCCAGTGGTTTACTATGATTGTCATCACTAGCAAGTGTTTTTATTTTTAGTGCATTGTGGTGAGTGTTCTGTCGTTATTTTATGCAACAGCAGTTTAGAGTTGGGATCAATATACACCAAAATATTACATTATTGCATCCAGTCCCTTTTTTTCTTCTATAGCTGCAGATCTACAAAAGCCATTAGTTTGTTTCCTGACACAGGCCTGTTACTGCCATTACATTAATGGGAGCTGCATGGGCACTAGGAAAAGAATTTCAGAGGTCTGCTCATCTGATTGTGAGCACAAGTGATTGATTTATTGTCCCTGTGAATGACAAGTGGTCTTGGAAAGTGCTGCACTTCTTTATGTCATTTTCTGGCTTGGGGTCCTACATTTATTTGCTTGAATTACAAAAGATGTCAGAATTCTGCTGATTTGTTTTCTGTTAAAAATTACCCGGCTTTAAACAAGACGAAGAGACAGCCAGGATGTGGTGAATTCTCCTCCACTTCTATACATGCAGAGTTGTGACAATCACTATAATAGCTTTTTTAATAAAGCACTTGGAGATGTGCTTAAATCTACCAATAGTCAACAAATTGTATCAGAATAAACCTAAAAGAGATTATTGTGATTATATTTCATGAAACAAACAGGATTTGAGCAAAAGTGCTTACTGTTGAAGGCTTTGCTGAATGGGGGTGGATTTCGTTAAATGTCACCTCTTCATTATTAGACTGGCATTTTATAAGCTAGCAACAACTTTCTTTTAAAGTTCCTTTCTAAAATACCAGGTCAGAATGGGAAGCACTAAAGTACAGCTGCCATTGAAAATCTCCAAACACACTGATCACATTTGCTGTGTTCTCTTTGGAATTTTTTTTTTTTCTTCTGCAGAAGAGAAGTTTGAGGTTTTCTAAAGAAAAAAAAAAAGAAAATAGTTTTTTTTTTAAGCTTCACTTTCTGTTAGATTGAATTTCATGTTATAGTTGGCTATACCCTGGTTTTGCACAGCAAATAATACAAAAATTATTAGGGTAACTTATTCCTTTTGGGGGACAGGAGGCAATGCAGAATGTAAGCTTCTGTTTTATTCATGTTTTGTTTTCTTTACTTCTCTTTCCAGTAATGTGGAATGCATAAAACTCTTGCAAAGCAGTGGAGCAGATTTTAATAAGAAGGACAAATGTGGAAGGTAGGTAAATTACGAAGCTCTTTTAAAAAAGAAAGAATCTATCAGGCAAGGAAGAAAGGCAACCTCAGAATGGAAATCATATGTTCTGTGAAAAATGGCAGCAAAATCAAGTAGCTTGGCCTTTCCTGCAGATCCCTTGCTGCTGCAGTTCCATGCCAGCCAGCCAGGTGCAGGCTTCATTAACCACATTAAAGCCATCCCACCCTCTTGAGTTCTGTTTTAAAAATATCACAGGTTTTCTCTTTTTCTTACTGCCTAAACTCTTGTGCTGGTGTGCCCGAGACATCCCCTGGGCTATGGTGGCAGGATAGCTGCTATTTGATGTGCTTCCTGGAGGACTTTCCCCACCCCCAGAAAGCGTTGCTATGGGTGTTGCTATGCCAGCCGAACAAGATGCTGCGATGGACACTGCTTGGCCTCCCAGCTGGGAGAAGCAGCATGTCTGCAGAGGCTCTCACAGGCAGTGGGCTGTTTGCAAGACCCAGACTGATGATCTGTATCCTCTCAGGCTTTGCAGCAGCACCAGAACTTCATACTAACACAACATTTTGTTAGTTTTCCATAAATTGAAGTGCTGATATTGACTGCTGGATATCTGTAGGAATGCAGCAATTAAGATTTCTCTTTATCCTCTGCAGTGCATGTTGGAATATGAGGTAACAAACTGCCCCTTATGTTCCAGGACACCTTTGCATTATGCAGCTGCAAACTGTCACTTCCACTGCATCGAGACCCTGGTGACAACAGGAGCCAACATTAACGAGGCAGATGAGTGGGGACGCACCCCTTTGCACTACGCTGCTGCTTCTGACATGGACCGAAAGTAAGAGAGCCCCTGGGCAATTCCTGCTTCCACTGCTGTGCTTAATCAGTGTCATTTCTGTCTCTTCATGATGCTGCCTCATTGGAGCCAAAGAAATGATCCCACTAGCACAGGAATTTCTCTCAGATGTATGCATAGCTGCTCTGACTGGAAGCCAAATCCCCAGATGATGTGGCATTTCAGCTCCATGCTTTACCTCTGCAGGAAGGAGCAGTTTTGCAGCCACCCTGTCCTACAGAACTATTTTCGTGGTGTTACATCTTCTGTTTTCCCCTGTGTGGTTTCCTCACGAGATTAAGCTCAGAGAATTTTCTACATTTGCTTTGCAAGTCCATCAGAAGGGACAGAGCCAGAGACAGCAGGAGAGGTTTTCTGAGGTGGACTGCAGTGACAGACAGACGTTTGGGCATTGTGACAGATTTGTGGGAAAGGTGGGATGGATCTAACCATCAGTCTCACTCCACTGTCAGAGCCAATGAAAATGCTCACCCTGTCCAAACAGGTCGCCTTTTTAGAGAGAGGTCTGAGGAACAGCTTTTGTCAGAACACAGCGTTGTTCTTGTGAGAAAGGGGGAAAACAGCTGCAAAACTTAGAAATGCTGTGGTTACTGACTGCAATTTTACTTCCCAGACAGTTGAACATTCTAGCAATCTCTTCCTTATAACAGACTGTGTAAGTCAGACTCAATTGTCCTGTTAGTTTTCTCTTAAAACTGTTAACAACCTGTATTAATTTCAGGTCATGCTAGGCTTTCCTGTCTCACAGTGTCTCTAGACATTAAGGAACTAGTTTTTGGTTTCTTGTGCAGTGAGGTCTGGTAAAAGTGCAGCTGCATCACACCCAGCAGAACACCGCCTCAGAGCACCCAGGGCAGGGGAAGCTTGGTTTAACTTCATGGCACAGTTCTGAATGCCATATCAGCGCCTCAAGAGCTTCTTCATCATTTGCTGTGATAATACTGATATGAAAAATGCCTTCCCTGTCACCCTCAAACCTGAACAGTGCTGGGAAGAAGGAGGCAGGGTCCTCAGAGCTCTGTGCTCGGCATGAAAATCAGCGTAGGCTTACAGGAAGGCTTCCACCACTGGCTGTGTCTAATTCTGTTTTACCAGGGTGAGGTGTCACTTGGGGGGTTGAGAATGATGATTCAGTGTGTGTTTTTCAGCTTTTGGTTCTTGGTAGGTGAAGTCCCTGCATTTAAACAAGCTCTTGGTTAACTTCAGGATTCACTTTTATGCCTCATTAAAAACAAAACAAAACAAACAACTTACTTCAGTCACATCCTGAACTTTGGCAGAAGTATATGGCCTTTATTTGTCCTCACAGTCCAAACCTAAATTGATTCTGATGTGGTGATGCTGTCTTCTCATTAAATTTTTCAGTTTGAGATGTTCTGGAAGAAGCCTTATTACATAGATGAAATGTTATTTGCAGGCCATGATTTTATAGTTCAGCAAATTTTTTTTTTTCCTGCTGAATGTCAAAAAACTTCCAAGGTCAGGCAGTCTCATTCCAAAGAATATTCATCATTAACTCTGGATGTGGGTAGTTAATGAGCAGGGAGAAGAACCTGGCCTGGAGATCAAACAGTGTTGCCAAGATATTTGACAGAAAGTGAGGTGAGTCAGCTAATGCAGACTCGAGACAGACTGATTTAGTATCAGTGATTAAAGCTGCTCTAAATCCTAAATGCTGGAGAAGAACTAGCAGCTTACTGCAGGAGGAGGCAAGGTGTGGTAATCCTGAGTTACTCTCTGGAAAGGAAAAAAGTGCACAACACTGCTGTGGGATAAACAGAAGGATTCTAGAAAGTGATGGTCGGAATGTACCTGATAGAAACCACAATTTAAAAAATTTAAAATCAGTTGGTATTGATTTGTGAGACAGTAAACTGCCACACTGTGATTGTCTCCATAGCTTTCAAAACTGACTACCTACAGACCCATGCAGGGCTCTCAGTTAACTTGTGTAATAATCCTCATTGTTGGCTGGAGGAAGTCAGCTCCTTGAAGAGGAGATTGGGGATGGGTGGCAGACTGCATCAAAATCACCAGTGTGGCATTTTGAGAATAAGCTGCATTTTTCTGTCCTCTGTGCTAAGAAGAAAGAATATTTTAGGTAACTCCCATGAAAATGCTGAAGAACTTGAAAGAACCACTGAGATGAAGGAAAAAGAAGCTGCATTGTAAGTTTGGTGTCACAAAAGCACTTGGTCTGCATTTCTGGAGAATGCCATGGCTTTGGCTTGCAGTTTTTCGCTCTGTTCTTGCTCTTTCTTTGCTCTGCTGAACACAATGCTTGGCTGCAGTGAGGGCTAACCTAAAGAAAAGAAGCTTCATGCTTTTCTCTGTGCACATATTCCCTGATATTTCTGTTCCTGTGCTTGTTGCAGTTTCTTAACAGAAAATGTACAGCTTCAGCAATTTTATAATTCTTTAATATCATGCACTGAAGTATCATGCAGTGTCTTTAGTGTCATGGACAGCATAGTGTGTGCATTGCAAAAAGAAGTAGCCAATGGCTTTCTCAATGCATTTACTTGGATTAAACATTTTCACCTATCTGCTTAATGATTTTTTTTTTAATCCCCTTTATCATATAATGGTCTTACAGTCACTACAGATTACAGGCTAGGGAAGAAAGTACTAATAAAAAAATGATGGTATCTTGATGCTGTGAGAGAAAGTGGCAAGAGCTGGAAAGAGCAAAAGGGATCTTTTGAAAAACCTGATTTAAAAAAAAAAGCTAACAAAGAAGAGAATATATTCATGTAACTCAGTTAAATCCTTGTTCTCCAGCCTGCCCTGGTGCATGTTTGGAGGCCAGTTGTTTGATACCTGAGTTTTTGTAGTCGGAGTAGCAGTTCCAGGCTGTTTATGTCATGGGTACAGAGTCTTTCAGGCTTTGTAACAGAAAATCAGTTTTGTAATCTAGAGTAACCGCAAGAGTTGGATTGAAGACTTTTTTCATGAAGTTGATCTTCAAAGATGAGTGGGGATTTTCTGTTTAAAAACATGGTGAATGTGAGGAGCTCTTGGTGAAAAGTGACTCGAGGTCCTGCTCGAAATACAGGACTCACTGCCAGTTTTCAGTGCCACTTCCAGCTGCAGCAAGGGAGGAGCATGTTAAATGCTGTGAGCCCACGTTTACAGCACTGAATTGTCCACAGGTGTCTCGAGTTCCTTTTGCAGAACGATGCCAACCCATCCATCCAGGACAAGGAGGGCTACAACACCGTGCATTACGCTGCTGCCTACGGGCACCGGCAGTGCTTGGAACTGGTGAGTGCTCCCTTTTGGAAGTGTCTGCCTGCTCATACTGACTGTGCATGTGCCAGCATGATGAACTCCCCTCATGGCTACTGTTGGAGGTCTTTGGATAATCAGAAATCTGTGAAAACCTGCAATACGGGGCAGTAAACGCAAATATTTGCACCCAGATGTATCTTAAAAACATGTTCGTCTCGATCATCAAGTCCTTATTCAACAACCTGGTGCTTAAGGGTTGTCTTTGAGTGGAGTTTGTGTATGCACAAATTAATTTTAACTGTGATCAAAATATTCCCAGTGTGTGCCAGGGGTAAGGGGCACCTCCTGGTAAATGAGTGAATGTGCCTGATCCACCTGGCACTTGATCTGACTTGCATACTGAGGGAGTAAATAACTTTTGCCAGCTGCATACCTGCAGTTTCTTTTTTGTCTCTGGTGAAATAATAGCAACATTGATAAAGTTACCATAATCACAATTAACATTATATGCAATGTAACTGAGCATTTTGGGTTTTTTTTTTAATATTCTGGGTCTGAGTGATAAGTAATTGCATCTTATAAGAAGCCAAAAATTTTTAGCCAAACATTGGATTTGGCAGATGTATAGAATAGATTCATAGACATTTGTGACTTGTAAAAGTGTCATAAAGATGAGTGTTAACTGTCTGATATACAAGGTGATCCAAAATTTTATGTATTATTACTATATACATGATGTATACTATATAATACAGATAGTATATATTACATATAAATTGACTTTAATTGCTTCCAAAAAACAAGCTCCAATTGGAAAATTGCATAGATGTTCATGCTTTAGTGGGAACACTGTGTGCTGTTGAGTGTTACATGTTGTTTGGTTCTTTCTCTTTGTGTTGAAGAGTCGAGTGTTCAGTGTGTTGAGGAGGAGCTCTGTGCAGCACATGCTGCTTTCACACCACATGTGCCACCACAGGAAATGCTGCAGCTGGCCTGCAGCTGGTCCCAGCAGCTTGGAAGCTGCCAGGGCAGGCCTGGGGCAGAATTTCAGGTGGGGTGTTAAGCCTTTTTAGCTCCTGCCTGCTAGCAGGTATATTTGGGACACTTAGCACAGCACTGCTGCTTTGTTGCTTGTGGCAGTGAGCTTGGCCTTGCCTCCTGCTAGCACTGATCTCTGGTGTCTCTGCCCGTGGGGATGGAGGGGGAGCATCTCCACTGGGGATTCTCTTTCACACAGTCCCTGTGTGCTGTGAGGATCAGGCATGGAGCAAGGTCCCCTCTCTTTCCTTGTGCTTGATGCTGTGCACATTTCCTGCACATGCCAGTCACATGCTGTCAAATCCTGGCGTCGCTTGGGCTTGGCAGACAAAAGGAGGAGCTGGGAATGCAGTGCATGGCAGAGGTGTTGGCTTTGCTTTTAACTCTGGTGGGGTGAAAGGCCAACTGTGGGCCAGAGACAGCTGTGCAGCAAGTGTTCTATATTTGGACAGAAAAAACTCCATGTTTTTCCCTGTCAGTCTTCCTGTATTTATGACTGTAGCTGCAGTATGGAAACCCAAGGTCAAGCATCTTTTACAGAGTTAGAGTCACACAGCTGTTCCGTGTTCAATGGTAAAAAAAACTGCCATGAAGTTTAGTCCTCTGCATGCACAGGAGCTCTGTTGTGTGCTAGGGTGCCAGCCTGAGGGTTTTGTGGGGACCAGGATGTTTCCATTGGTATCTGGAGGGTAACAGGCATCTCATTTTCTCTCTGGAACACAAAGGCCAAACGTGTCAGAAAGCATTTGTGCCCATCCAACATTAGGAGCAGGGTCTGTCATCTTTGCACCCAATGCCAGAAGAAGCTGACTCAGATCTTTTGTCATGAGTTACCAAGTCCTGAGTTTAACAACTTTACATCTGATAACTCTGACTAACCAGTTGGTACAGGCACCACCATTGCACTGATTCCTTTGCAATGCTGGGATTCAGGATGGCAGAAGGGCTGAAAGCAAAATCAGGCAGGATTATGTAAATAAAGCATTATTTTTCAGTGCCATATTAGCTATTATTATACTATTCTATCCCCTTGGTAAATATTTTTTGTTTATTATTGATAGCTGATAAATGAAAATATCTAGGAATTATCCTCCCTAAAACAAGACAGTTCTTTATGGCCCTAAAACTTGTTAGAGGAAAGAGTTGAAATATGAAATAAGGAGCTTTAATTCTGGTCAAAACTAGCCAAGGTGGGTACAACAATAATCTTGTTTTTCTATGAATAATGATAACTAGTACTTCTCTACATGCACAATACCAAACTTCAGCAAAATGTTAGGGAATTATTTTGGTGTTCCAGAATATGTCAAGTTCATAAAAGACCTTGTAAGATTAATTTTGATTTGCCTGCTCCCCCCTGTTTTTTTTTTAACAGTTATCTAAAAGATCTTATTTCTAAATAAATGTTTGCTTTAAAAAGGAAGTCCAAAGAATAAGATGCAGTATCCAGTGGAGTTTCCTTCACTGGGGAGTTTGGTCTGTGCTTTAAGCACCACAGTTTCTCAGCATTGCAAAATATTTACATGTTTGAATGCAGTTTAGGGAAAGACTGGTTTGCCTATGGAAATATAATTTCATTCTTTGTGTTTACTGTGAGCATCTTGGCTGGAACGTGGCTACATTTCTTTATGGGGAGGTATTAGGAGAGATAAGGATTATCTTTGACCCAAATAAAATTTATGTTTTGTGTGTTCAGCCACAGAGCTCAACAACAGAAGCTTTTTTCCTGGAGGGCCTTTTGGTTGTGTGGAGTATGAGGGGTGTAGTTACCTCGCAATGAATGATGTGATGATGCTAAAAAGAGAGGAGTGGAAGCAGATTCCTCAGTTGTTTCCCCATCTGTAGGGAGCCATTCATAAAGGCTGGATGGTGGGCACGTGTACTTGCAAGGCAGTGAAACTCCCACCTGCCTTCCTGCTTCCAAAAATAACCTCAGGTTAGTTTAGGGTGGAGCTGATTCTGCTGCTGGTAGTCGGTGATACCAGTCATGACTGCTGCCTGGTATTTCAGAGCTGAACACATCACCAGACTCCTTTAAGAAAAAAGAAAAATATTGTGGATTTTTTACACTGAAATGATCTCTTTCCACAAGATCTTTGTTGGTGTGAAAAGAGTGGAATTGAAATTGTAATTTCACATTAAAATTCTGTCTGGAAAGACAGTCAAGCACTCTGTGCTGATAAAAATAGGTTTCTGTGCAATGGTGGGGCAAACAGAATTAAATGTCTGTCTCCTGTAGTGAAATCTCTTCTCTGACTGTAAGAATTGATGGATACTTTTTCTTTTAATCTGCTCCTCTCTTTATTCCATCAGCAAATGTCATTCACTCTGACTAACAGAAACTGAATCGTCACAGGGGCTAATTCATTTGAGGATGGGAGGAGAGCACAGTTTAACCAAAAGCCATGCCCAGGAGAAAAGGCAAATCCCTTTGTGTGTGCTTTTTGTGGGACAAGGGGCACAGGGAGGTGTCTGGCCAGCACAAGGCCATGCTGGGAATGGAGAGGCTGAGGAGCACCTTTGATCAGAGCAGCTTTGCAGTGCAAGACACATAATGCCTTCAAACACTTGGTTCCTTAACCTGGGGAGAAACTGAAATCACACACACCATAAATCTTCAGCGTGGCTGCTGCTAATTATCTGTCTCCTATCAAAACAAATGTGTTCATCCATCCATCCCTCTGAGAGCAGGACACTGCTAATTACTGATGAGTGAATCTCACGTGTGGCTGGGGTAGGTGTTAAAAATCCTTTTGCCACATGGGGATCTGGCTCGGATGCTTGGCCAGTGGCAGCCCCTAGGCCTCCTTCTGCCCCAGAGCTCTTGATTTGGGGGATACAGCCTGGGTTTTCTCCTTCATAATTACCTGTCTGTCTCCACAACCAACACCCTCTTTCTTAAAGGGGGCATTTTGTCTGAAACCTGGGGCAGCAGTGACTTGTGTGATGAATTACTTTGTACCTGGGTCTATGGGAGCTTTTCCCACATGGAGCAGAGAAGCACAAAGTCATTAACTTAAGTGATTCTAAAAAGGAGAAGAACTTAGGAACTTAATGCTCAAAAATAACTTTAATAAACCTAATTTGTCTGTCAGTTCTAGAGTCATGGTAGACTGATTTAATTGGTTGAGTTTTGATGTCAGCATTTGTGCAATATGTACCCACCATTTAAACAATCAAGAAGAGCCCATACATGCTAGATACACTGATATAAGTTAGTTTATAGAAGTGCAGTTTGGCTTAGATTTTAGGTTTTGGAAACTAGATAATTTTGATTCTAAAAATGTTTCCTAGAAAGCTAATGGTGCGTAGGAACTCACTGAGTGCAGGAATTTACCATTTGCCCAGGCACCCTGCTGGCACTTTGGGTTGTAGGATAGAGTATTGCTGAGCATCTCTCAGGTTTATTTTCTGTCTCTCTGACACATCTTGTCTTTTTTTAGTCTGTGTTTTCATTTTCCTGGGGTGGAGAAGCAAGACACGTGTGCTTTCTTCTGACAGAGAGCAGCAAGGCCACTGCAGAACTTCAGGAGACATTTTTCCTTCAGTTAGGAAAGAGGTCGTGGACTTCTGCTGTTGCCTTAAATACCTGTCTGTGTCTGTGTGCGTGTGGTGTTTCAATGTTATGTGTGAAGAACATCCAACTCGCTCAAATCTACTGAATCCACAGAAAAGCACATTTGATCATGGATTATTGCATTGCATTAGACCATTTAGCTCAGAAAGAGCTGTGGTCACTGGGATTTTAGGGGTGCAGTAAAGTTTATTTATGCAAGGCAAGATGTTTGCCTGCATGAGCAGGGTTTCAAACAGAAATTAGCACTGGCTCATGGTATTTATGGGTTTCCAAAGCAATCTCACTTCATTAAGCAAAGCCTCCCACAGTGTGTATTATGTATCTGTTGATCTGTGTTTTGTCAATTGAGGAGATTGATGTTAAACATTCTCATTATTTTCCTCTTTTCCTTCCCCCCTTAGGAAGTAATGTAACTGATATCTATCCACAGTGGCTGTGGTGTCATTGCTTGAGGAGTATTTGCTCTGGGGGTGGGCAGTATAGGGATGGGGCACACAGGGTCGGGTCTGTGATTCTGCTCATGCACTGCTTGCAATGCAGTTGTTGTACAGGAAAAATTAAACAAGAAACATTTTCAGATTACTATTACACTTGAGTGTTTCTGTCTTTAATTATTCTAATTCTAATTGACATTTTTAATTAGATTGGAAGCAAAACTCCATTGGATATAGTGAGTAAATGAAAAGTGATTGCATGTTGTGTATTTTTATTTAAACTTCTTAGTATTTTGCAAATCCTTGTATTCATTCTGGTGAAGCTTGAGGAAGAAGAATCACAACTCTTAGTTAACCAGCATGCCATGTACATGAAGCAACTGCATGTGTGCTGCTTCTGCTTCCATTGGATTTCCTTCTTGCTGCTGCTTGCAGGCTCCAGCTTGGCTCGAGGCTGTTGCTTCTCCCCAGTCAGTGTTAGGAGCTGTGAGTCCAGTGCATGTACCTGGCTGGCATGACCCTTCCCTGGATGTTCAAGTAACTTTGCATTTGGTCATGAGAAATGGAGCCAACACTTGTCTGTATTCTGGAAGTTTGTGGCCAATTTTAAAGTGTTTGGGAGAAGAAATGTAAATTATGTGGCTTCAAGTGGGCTTGAATTTAAAAAGTACTTGTGTATGTTTAAGAGTAGAGGCTCAAATGAGAGGAGAGTAGCAAAAACAATACTGAAATGCACATTTTAAAAATTGACTGTCACTGTATTTCACCAATCCTCAAGTTTTCTTTCTAAAGAGGAAATTTTAAGGATAATAATTTCTCTAAATATAAGTTTTCCCTTACTTTTTGCACACCTGTATGACATTTGCAAAAGTTTCACTGGCTAAGAGTGTCCTTAAAGCAAAGTGTGAGGTTGTACAGAACCTCTGAGGTAGAATTTCTGGCCAGAAAGAAACATGATATATGTGATTTGAGTGTGAAAGTCCCAGGTTCAAATCTCTGCTCTGACAGAAAAAGGAATTGGACTTCTACATCCCAAGGAGTGACCAACATATTATGCTGGCTGGTACTGGGGGTGGTCTCTCACTCTCATTTGGAGCTGTCCTGCATTCTATAAATACTCACTGGGTGACAATCACCTGTCTCTGTGACCCACTGAGTATGGCACTCCTATGGCTTAACATGAAATGATTTTGTGTGGAGTGGAAGAGCTCCTACAGAAGAGCAGTGCCCAAGCTGAGAGCAGCCAGTGGCCTGGAGGCTGCTTGAGCTTTCAGACTTAGATATGTTTAAAGACCTGAACATTGTTCTCTGACATGCCAGGTAAGTGTCCTGTGTGCATGGTGGTGACTGTTGTGGTGGGGATTGGATACATAAACTTTGCACTGCAGCAGCTGCGTGGAACTACAAACACATCTCTTCAGGCTCAGCCAGCCTAAGCTCTTGTGAAAATACTTCTTGCTTATGTTAATTTAACTTCACCCTCTCTGTGCACGTGAGTGAAACTGATGCCATTACTGATGAATCTGATTTTTAAAGCCTGATCTTAGGAAAGCATCAGCACTGGCTTAAGAGGCATGTTGGTTTTAACCTGATCAAATGAAAATAATTTGATAATTTGTATTTACAAATATGGAGAGAGCTTACGGGATTGCTTGTTCCCCTGAGGATAGGTTTGTACCACTTCCCCTTTGAATTTTTCAATCAGGAATAACTCTGATACTTTCAAATGTGCTTCCCTGATATAAAATAGTACAGGGGTTAATTTTATTTTTCTTTTCTATATCATCAGAAGCAGCTGATGAGGTTTTTCAATCTTGTGCTGGCTACTTGCTGGAAAAGCCTTTATTGAAATGAAGATGCTAGTGGCGTGTTTTCCCAGAGCAGAGACAATTATCTGTTGCAATTTATCAGGAAATACGAGATGCAAAGTGACACCTAGCTGATATATTTGTATTCAGTTCAGAAAGTGACATTAAAAATCGTGACTAATTGCCACTTCTGAATGACATTGCAAGTGATCAGCTGCATCGCTGCATAATTACTGCAGAAGAGCAGTGTCCAGCTATTTCTTTTGTCTTAATTGCCTTTTGATCAGCTCTTCACATGTGTGGATGCTTCTGAACACTATTAGATTAATAACCTTTCAGAGTGAAGGCCATTTTTAGAATACACACATCCAAAGTAATGCTTTGCCATTTTACAATTAGCATGAATAGCACCCAGCTGCAGGGCTTCTGTTTGTCGGGATGGTGAAGCTGCCTTGCTACAGCAGTGAAACTCTCAAAGAAAAGTCCCTTTAACTTCAGTGCCAGTCAGCACAAACCTGGGACAGAACTACTGGGAGTGCACTTGAATGGCTGTGCCTGGAGGTGCCTGTGCATGATGGCTTGGACAGGATCACATGGTCTGTTCTCCTTTAGGGTTTGAGATAAACCCTAAACCATTGCTTCACTGTCTGTGGTTTTAAGTTTCTTTTGACTCTTTGCTTTGAGAAGTATAGATTAAACCATTTATGCATGATGAAAGTATTATCTCTTTTTCTGCTTAATGGTAATTTTAAATTGCTGACATGCTCCATGAAGCTGCCTTTTTTTTTTTCCTTTTTTTTTTTAATTTAAACCAGAGCTGAATTTTAGAATGTATTTTTGTCTATTATGACAATCTTAGAAAGTATAATTACCTGGCATATCTGAACCCCCTCAAAAATGAAGGGGGCAACCCACACCATATTCTGCTATATAGTCATTTATTATAGCTACAGAATAAAATCAACCAGTAAATCCTCTTACGCCTGTAAATACCCTTACTGCACAAATGAAACTGTGACAACTGTAAAAGTTATTCCTCTTGCTGAACTGGGGAGAAGAAGAGAGTTTATACTAGCAACCTTGTTAGTGCTGTTACTTTGTAAGAATAGGACTGAGTAACTGATGTTTTATTTTACTTAATCTGCACCTCCCTCCCAAAGCATTCATGTTCCTGCTTCTGAGTCTGAAGAAGACTTCACAGAATTATTATTTACAGTATTAAATGGTGCTATCATGCAAAGTGAAGGGCTCATGCTGGGAATTCCCAAGAGGCAGAAGGAGAAGAAGGGTATCTTTGCCTTCAGAAAGGTTCTGACCTGACCACAGAGAGGAGTGCCCCTCAATTTCACATGCAGGGTCTTTGCACAGTTCTGACATCCACCTAAAATCTGTGGCAGTCGATACAGGGAAATGCAATCTGACACAAGGCATACTTTCAGAGTCTCAAAAAGTAAGAAATGCAATAAGCTGGGACATTCTCCAGTCAGCCACCAGTAACCATAAACTCTGGGTAATTCATGCTCATTTGTGTGTCTTTGGTGAAATGCAGCTTCACAGGCAGGTATGGATTGCAGCACAGCAGACACGCTGGGATTGCTCTGCGAGCTCTGTGGGATTTCAGCTTCCATGGCTGCCAAGGCAAATGATTATGAATGATACATTTTCCTTTTTAAAAACAGATGCAACCATGGATAGCTTCTTCCAAGTATAACGGAACTGAAGTCCCCCAAGGACACCCTGTTCTATGTGTTGTTATAGCAAGTATATGTCATTTACTATAAATGCATCCATGGAACCACAGAAACACTGATAAAAGTGGAGAATTTCTTGGTAGCTTGCACCTGGTACTTTTTATCTCTTTGTATATGATGTTTATCATTCAAGTGACTTAACTGTTAGAAAACAATGCTTGACAAGGAATGTCAAAAAAAATTATTAGTGCTGTGTGTTTAATCTTCCTCTTCTTGTTCTCCTCTTGCTCTGTATGACTCCGTTTCTGAGAGCTGCCAGGTTTGCCATCAAATTCCTATTTACACTTGACTTTATGATGGATACATTCAGCTTTATGACTAATAAGCTCATTAAGCCCAGTCTGCACCAGCCTAAGCTGCTTTGACTCTAAGCCATGGAGATGCTTTTTGTGAGGGGCTCTCCAATCCCACAATTTGTGCCTTTAGAGCCTTAATTTTGTCAATTTTCTGTGTGGTTTTTTTCATCTATTCGACAAGCAATTGTCTGCTTTGTTCCAGGAGACTTTTGGAGCCTTCTGACAGGTGAAGGGAAGTATTTTGTTGTTATGATTGTAATCCTGGAATTTCAACATGTGATGATAAATGTAATTAAAAATGATTAAATTAGTCTGCTTTGCTGGCCTCATGGGCACAGACTAAAGGCCAGTATCAGGTAGGCAGGGGAACAGGCTCAGTGCTTGGGTTTGTCTGGTGGGATTTTTTAGCTTGTTTACTCACTAGAGAAAATCAGATGTATTTGTGTATTCAGAGCTGGCTACTGCTTCATCCTGTTCACAGCTCTCTTATATAAGAGAAGAACAGTAGCTTAACTGGAGGTGGTTCCACATGGCAACACCAAATGTGTTTCTTAACTCTGCCCCAGACCCACCAAGAAACTGGTGGGAGGCTTGATTTTTTTCCTTCCCCTTAGCTGTAGGGAAGTGTTAAAATTTGCATCACCTGTTAATATGCACACCTACTTGCTTATGACTGGTATTTTTATCAACACATAGTCTTGACATACTGCTAGGCACAAAATATACAAGTAAATGAAATTACTGCTTAATTGTCTAGCTTTTCCCTAGGATTCAGATTACTGTCCTTGTTTAAAAAAAGATTTGTAACACGTTATGCATTATTAAGGCTAATTTGTATTCCAGTTTGTTTTTTTGGATAAATTTATCATTGATACAGGTCTATTGCAGACTCAGTTGTCACACCAAAAGTTCAGGCCTACATCAGTGTTTAGGAATATGCCATCATCTTGCAGCACAGGCAAGCCCCCTGTAGCCTTTCATGGTCTCTTGGGAGAATCTTCCATGTTGCCATAGTCTAGAATTGTCCAGATTGTCACAAAAACTTACTTCCTTTCTTCTTTTTCAGTCTTTTAATTAATTCTTTACTCTGTCTAAAAAAAAAAAAAACCCAAGCCAGCCAACCAACCAACCAAACAAAAAACCTTAAAAAAGACTGAAAATTTTACTTGTAGCCTTAGAAACATTACAAGTCTGTTTTAGCTGACTGTAATTCTTTCTTTTATGCATTCACCCATTGCTGATTTTCTGAAAGATGCTAATTTCCAGTCCCAAAGGCTTTTGGAGACTAACTCTGAGTAATTATTAAGCAGAAGGCCATGCACATGAGCAGTGCTACTCAGCAAATTTTGAATTGTCAGTAGCGTTTTCAACACCGTGTGTGATTTTCTTTGCAGCCTCAGCTGGCTAAGTTGTCAGGGTTCATGTCCTGTTGGTGCTTTTCCATAGTTCCTCCTCCTAGATGGATGGAAATGCCCTTGGTTTTAAGCCTTGAAATGCTTTAGGATCCCTTGAAATGAAGAGGATCATACAAAATTGTTACTGGATGCTACTGGGTGCTTATAAGAGTTCAGGGACTTGTTGAAGACTGTCATTGTAGGAGCAGATTGTTCTTTCAGTCAATTTTATAATTTATCAATGATTCACAGCTCAGTTATAATTACTCCCAGTGCTAATTATGTGTCAGAATTACCCAAAACACTGCATCAGACATGGCTTGCATATGCTGTGTAATCATGAAACTGAGCTTTCTCCAATGTAAATTTACTGAGGGCTCTATTCCACAAATCCATTGTTTTGAGGGCTCCTTTCTCACCCAAGCAGCCCCAGGATTTCATGGAGACTAATTAATCATGGTAAGGATGTTCATGACAAATTTTTAAACTGGTTTTACAGCTTTACCCTGCGCAGAAAAGCTTGAAAATACTTTGCAGTCTTTCAGTAATTACTGTGGCCAAAATATATCTTTGCTGATTTATAGATTTATAGTCCATGAAAATTTTTATCCTATCTCATGCAAAAATGTTTTAAGTCTTTTTATTTTTTTCCTTCCCAGCTTCTGGAAAAAACGAACAATATGTTTGAGGAATCTGATTCTGCAGCTACAAAAAGTCCTTTGCACTTAGCTGTGAGTACAAGATGTGTGAAGTGTTTGATCAGTATCTCCTAGTACAGTTCCTTAATCTCTGTCTTTGAAGCAAGTTTAACTGTAGGCTTGTTTTGAAGAAGGTGGGAAGGGATGTAGGCCTAGATATGACAAAGCCAGGTTCTGGGCTGGAATAGTTCATTAAGTTTTTGGCAGTTGAAGCTCTTGGTGACTCTTGAATGAGATGAAGGGCAGTGCAGTGAAATTAAATGGAAAGTCCCTCTTGTATTTAGAACTAGTTTATAAATATGGGGCCAGAGCTTGAGCCTATGGCTTTGATCGTGGAATGAGATTCTCTGATGTTGTGGTGGAGAGGTGCAGTGCAAAAAAAACTGTCAGGGACACAGCAGGGTACCTAAGTGCCCTGTGAGATTGCAATGGAGACTGGCATATCACAGCAGGATCCAGCACATGTGCTCTCAGCCATAACAATAGCTCCCCTGTCCCAAGAGATCCAGATTCATGATTCCTCTTCCCAGATTTTTTGTGCAGAATCACAGAATAGCTGAGGTTGACATGGACCTCTGGAGATCAAGTCCCACCTCTGTGGTAAAAGCAGAATCAGCTAGAAGAGATTTTTTCAGGGCTGTGCCCCATCACATTTTGAATATCTGCAGGCATGGAGAGTTCACAGCTTCCACTCTGCTAATACTGATTAAACATTTGTGTGTAAATTAAAAGGATGCTCTCTGTGAGTCTGACAGTGAAGAGAGGAGGACAGGCCCTACAAAGCTGAACAAAACATTTCCAGTTTCTGGCACTGTCCACTGGGTTTTTGCAATGCCACCTGTGTTTGTCCTGTTGGCCCCAGTGTGGCTGTAGGTCTGGAAGTGCATCTACTTGTCCACTGTAGTTGTTCTACCAAGTGGCAGGAATTCTCCATGAAGCATCAGCTATAAACAGCAGGTCAAGTTTGTCTTTATATTTGCATAAAAATCTGATTTGAGAATCGCTTTAGTTGGAGACCAGCACATGTGTTGAATTCAGCACCAGGTAGGTGATAATCCATGGATCTCTCTAGTGATTCTAGTTTTGGAAGCAAATGTTTCTCTGTCAGATACTGCAGCATGTGAAAAATTAACTGATGATTGACCCTGGACTGGCAAATTATTGCCTGAAATTTCCTACCTTTGGGTTGTACTAGAAGGTTAGAGCAAATCAAGAATTGGAATTTCTTTTCCTAAACATTAGGAATTTTTTAATTTCTTAGGTACAGTGTAATTTGGAGAAATCCTTTCAGGTTGAAAAGGAAGTGATAAGGAATCAAGAAAACTGTGATTTCTTTTGTGTTTAGGAGACACTGAAAGGGCTGAATTTTAATCACAATTTTTGTGAAAGGTGTTTGAAAGACAGGAGTTGTGTTCTTTACATGACACATTTCATAATTTTAGGCCTACAATGGTCATCATCAGGCTCTGGAGGTACTTCTGCAATCTCTGGTAGATCTGGATATCAAGGATGAGAAGGGACGCACTGCTCTGGACTTGGCTGCATTTAAAGGACACGCAGAGTGTGTGGAAGCTCTCATCAGCCAGGGAGCTTCTGTCACTGTAAAGGACAATGTCACCAAAAGGACCCCCCTCCATGCCTCAGGTGAGTGTGATCCTCTGCTGCCCTGCTGGTATAAACCCCACACTGAAGCAGGTGCCTTTACTCACCCACTGCTGCTGTGAACATTTCTTCTGAAGGGAAGAGTATTCTCACCTGTGCTGAGGAGTAACACTTTGTTTGCTGATGTTGTACATTTAAACCCTTTTTATTCCATTTCATTCATCTTTTTTCCTCTATCCCTGTGCTTCAGTTCTCTCTCACACAGAATCCCATATATTCCACACCACTACTGCTCTGCCCTTACCTGCTTGCCTCTACCTTACCTCTCTGTTCCCCCCTACTCTTCAGGAGGTGTGATGTTTCCCTCATGACACCTTCTCTTGCTGGTTCTTCAGCCAAATAGTCAGGGGAGGAGGGAACATTTGCCTCACTGCTTCTCCTTTGGAAGAAAGGCTGAAAAATACGTGTGGGCTCTGACTGGCAATGAAGTTATTCTGGTGTTCAAGACTTGCAACCATTTCCAGTGGCAGCACCACAGAAATTCACCCCCCTCTTTGAGGCCTCCTCCTCCTCCTTTGCCAGCCTGCGAACTTGCACTTGCTGGCAGCCTGCTCTGTTCCTCATGTGTGGGGTGTTAATTATGTAACATGCAGAATTAGCTGGGAAATGTAGACTTGGTCATTTATTTGAAGCTTATTATTTGACATGTACCTGTCAGGTAAATATGCAAGGTGGCAAAGGGAACGTGTCTCCTCTGCTGTTCCAGCTGGGGCTTCGTACAGGATAGCAGTGGCCTCTAGTGGGAAGGGAAATTAATACCACATGGATAATTAATTCAGGACTGACTTAATTGTCTTTCTGCTTATCTTTTAATCTTGCTTAGATTGAAATGCATTTATATTCTGTAGTATCAGTTTATTACCTGTGTAATGTGAGTGATTACCTGTGATCATGTAAGTGCAACCTAGAAACACGAGGTCAAATAGACTTATCAATTTAGTCTGCAGCACTGAGGGAAATGCTCGTAATAGATCCATACTGCATACTAAAAATGCCTTGTCTTCTTGAATTTTGCATCAGAACTGAGCAATTCTCTCCCCATGATAAATACTGAAGGTTTAATTAATTGAAAGCAATGTTAGTGCTGCCACAAAACTGAGCTCTGTTGATCAAGAGCCTTCCCTGTAGTTACTTCAAACATATTTGGGGATCTGATGTGAACAAGGTGTGACTTTGTCTGGTACATTGTCACTATGGCAAAGATTTGCATTTATTTAAAAATGTGGTTATAGTGACATAAATTTTTAGTTATCACAACTGAACTGTAAATGTTCTTCAGTACTGAGAAAAGCAAATGGTAACAAAGCCATATTTTTGTTAGCAGCTCTAACTTAAAATACGAATCTGTTGCGTAAATTGAGTAAATTTGTTGAACAGAAGATGCTATATTAATACACACCTTTCTTACCTTCGTATAAATTCAGATTGTGTTGTTCCAAACACGCCTTTTAATTTGTTTTGTAATCACCTTCATCACTGTAGTATTGAGTGCCTTCCATGTAAAACCAGTAGGAAGATTCATTGTACACTCTTCTGGCCCATGATGCTTTTTTCTTCTTGGATTAAAAAACATTCCCAGGCATACAAACAAACTGTTCTTTAAATCTGCAGTGAAGCAAAGTCAGATATGTATTTAAAAAAAAACAAACAAAAACCCACATATAGAAAAGTCCCAACTGATGCCTTGAGAGGCCACCTACAAACAGAGACTAGACAAGAATAAAGGGAATAAAGGCAGGTGTTTATTTGAAGGGCTTTCAAGGGTGTACAGCCTGGGGAGCCAGAGGCTGCTGCCCAGATGGACCCCAAGATGGAGCCCAGGTCACGAGTTCTTCACACTTTTATAGGTTTGGTTCATTTGCATCTCAGGGTTAATTCTCCAATTAAAGCTTCAGTTTAATGATGGAATTTCCCCTCAGCTTGCTCCCCTCAGAGGCTCTTTGGTTTATACTTTTTGGGCCCAGGATGGTCTGGGTGTCCTTGGAGAGCAGCCTGGAGAGGCTTTGTTGTGTGTGCCCAGCACAGAGAGCAGCAATGAACAGGGAACAGGCAACTCCAGAGTTACACACTGGGCAGTGCAGGGTTTGGATGTGTGTGCTTTGGGTAAATACCCATTGAGACAACGCTGGAGAGCTCTGCAGAGTTCTGTGGCGATGGTGTGCGGAGCGAGGCTTCTCGCAGCAGCCGCTCGCTCCCCGTGCCCGTTCCCGCTGCCGCTCCGCAGGGAAGCGCGGGGTGGGCAGCGCTGAGCAGCGCCCGGTGCCGCCCGCTGGGAACCCGGCCCGGGCTGCCGCACCTTCGGTGCCGCCGGCGGGGGAGGTCAGGGGCTGTGTGATGAGAAATCAAACAGAATTCTCGCTGCTTTAATCCCTTGAGTGCCAGTGTGCATCTGCACGCACGGAAGCGAGCACTTGCGCTGCAGCACTGTGCACTGGGAGGGAACAAGAAGGCATTTGTACCCATCCCTTAAACTTGTTTGCCCTCATTCCTTCTCATTACACCGACACAACTGCTGAGCACAGAGCTCGGGAGGCCTCAAGTGGTGCGTTGGATTCAGGATTCTGCAGATTTGTGTCGGAAAGGGATTTGTGATTCGAGTATAGAACTCACCTAATGAAGTGTTTCTTTTTTCTGTCTGTCCCTGTGAGGGAATAGACTTCCTCTGACCTCATAATGGAGAATTTCCTTTGCCTAAATTATATGTTCCCCGTGTAATTTTATTACCACCAGCCTCTCCTCTGGCTGGCCTGGGGAATCCATTGCAAATGTTCCCCTAGCGTTACTGTTGCAGGTCAGCTGACAAAACTAACATTCCCTGTAGGGTCTGTGATGGTTAGCAATCACTGGGTCAGCTCCTAGGAGTTTCTGGGAGTATCTGTTCTAAAACTTGTTTACCAAAATAATTTTCATACATCTTTGTGAACAAGTTATGATTTCTCTTCCTTCTGCTGGGAGAAAGAAGAGACCTTTTTCCCAAGCCAGTGAATCATCCGCCCTGCAGAACTGTTTATATGTTTTGTATATGGCATTACTTAGTGGTAAACAACTAAAAATGCCTTTTATTTTTCTGGGTAAAGCATCTAAGATTATTTTTGGATGAGTAATTTAAATGTGATGATGTGCACTGGTTTCTCTGCCAGCATGATGTGACATAGGTGGTGTCCAAGGGTTTTGCCTCAGCCCACAGGGTGTAGGCAGTGTGAATGCATGACTTGCTGTAATAAGAACACAACATATATCTACTGAGCACAGGAATTGCTTTTCAAAGAAGAAAATATTTGTCTCTTCATCCCATGGAAGTCTGAAGCCTTAAAGCCAGCTGACACACAGATGGAGTGCAGTGTCAGGCCCTACAGAACGTAGTAATGCAGAGCTGTTTCCTGGCAGCCATGGCTTACATAAAAACACCCCCAACAAAACCCAAAAATACAACCCCCCTGCCCCGGCAAAAACCAAACCAAAAGCCCAAACTCCACCAAACCAAATGTTTTTGATAAGTATTATTTTTTTATGAAATGGATAAACTCAAAGGGAATTTTAGTCTCTGGTGGTATGTGCTTTTATGAACATGACATTTGTATCATTGGTCATTCTTTGCAGATTTTTTTTTTATAGCAGCACTGAAGTAGTCCCTTGCACATAAAATTAAGGAGCCTTGACAATGTACTTTCTACTGTGTTCCAACCCTGAGTGCAGAAAGCCTTGCCTGCCTGCTCAGTCTGGGGGATTTTGAAATGCTGTCTGCTTTAGTAGAAATCTCAGTAGTGAACATCACAATTTCTGTTTTACTCATTTGGGATTTTTGTATCTAAGAGAACCAGTCCTCATCTTACTGAGGTCAAGGAAAGAACAGCTCACTATTTCACTGGCACAAGTTAAATGAAAATTGGGGGAATATTGATCTGTTATATGGTGGAGTATTTTCCTTGTTTATAAGGACATTTCTTATCCATAAGCATTCCAGTGGAAAAATATCTGAAATTAAACATAATTTTTTTTCCTTTATAGTCATTAATGGCCATACACCTTGTTTAAGGTTGTTGCTGGAAGTTGCAGACAACCCTGATGTGACAGACGCCAAAGGACAGTAAGTTCTCTTTGTGGGTTTGTCTTTTTTTTCAGCTCTGTAATTCAAATAGCATCTCATATTTCCCACCAAAAAAATACTTACTTGAAATACTGTATTTCCTGCACTTCTCCTCATAGAATTTGGCAGAGATTACAAAGTACACGTTCAGTTGATGTATGCCATGTGGAAAGGACTAATCATTAATCTTAGCCTTTGCTTCATACTTTAAACAATCTTTTATAGATGTTGAGGGCCAGATTCAATAAAAAATGAACAAGCTCCTGAGATGTTTCTGTAGGGCCTTTTTCTTTCTAAAATGTTGCTAATCTGGGGTTTATTTGGTACATTAGGCTGGTGCAGTAGGACGCTGTTTATTTGAGGTGGCACATCTGAGATGTTCCTATAAAAACTCTACTGCTTGTTAAATGGCAGTTATAGAGGGAGGATAAGATATATTTTTAAGTGAAAATGTGAATGGTTTAAGGAACTCATTTGGGGTGTGTGGAACATATAATGTCTGCACATATAATTTTAAATGGTATTAGTCTTGCCTAAAAATAGACGGAGAATAGATCTCTGTAAGAAAAAAAATGAAAGATGTTAGTCCGAATTTTAGCTTGAATATTTTCCTCATGTCCCTTCATCCCCTTTAAACAACTGTGCAGCATTTGCAAAAGAAAATCCTTGGGTCATTGTCATCTTGGTAACTAGCAGGGCCATGCACTTACAAGGCTTGGTATTGTAAAACTCACTGGAGGTGACAGTAATTGTAGGTTATTAAGAGAACAGATTGTCTTGAACGAGGTTGCTCTGTAAACTGCTTACAGGTGGGTTGGTTACTGTTTCAGTCATTGCACTTGGTTGTTAAACATCTTAATAATTTCATACAAAAGGTCTTCACTTGGGTGTCATAGATGAATATGGTGAAAAAAGCAGGTTCATGGGTGGGAGTGGCAAGAAATGCAGGGCTTCCTGACTTCTCTCTGTCTGAGTTAGCAGGGACAAGCAGTATGTCACTTCATAGCTATGATTGCTCTGGTTTTCTTTTTTCCTAGAACTCCACTAATGCTTGCAGTGGCATATGGGCACATTGATGCTGTGTCTTTATTACTTGAAAAAGAAGCATCTGTAGATGCAGCTGATCTCCTGGGATGCACAGCTTTACATAGAGGGGTAACTTAATTTTTATAATTCTTTATTATTTGGTTTACTGTGACTACAACTCACTTATAAGTACAGGGATATTTGAATCTAGAGAACACTGTAAATGATTGAAAACATGACCAAGCATAATCATTGAGATACAAAGCAAGACAGAACTGCTCTCAATAATGCTTTGCTTTTACTTCACATTTGTGTTAATTAATTAGCCAAAATAATTATTAGACCAATTTTTTTTTTTTGGCTCTAGATGCTTTATAATAGCAATCACTATTCTTGTAACTGAGCAGCTGAAGAATTCTGAAAATAATTTCTTTAAAAGAACTGGCCAGCAGTTACTTTCATTTTTCTTGGAGTGGTGCAAGTTAAGTCCTATAAATTTTTTTCTAGAGGCAGTGAAACTTGAGGCAGATCTAGTATTTTCTAGTCCAGCTTGACTAAGCTAGACTTTTCTAGCTAAGTCAAGCTTCTTACCCAATGTGGAGCTGATGCAAGGGATGATACTTACACAGAATTTTATGATGACTGCAGTGAGCAGTTCAGCAAGTGAGCAAAGGGACTTCAATCTCTGCCTGCTGAATCCCATCCCACACCATTTCGCGATCACAGGCATCCATCACATTCCATATTTCCCGGGGAAGAATCTGTGTTATGTCAACTTCTTTACTCATTTCTTTGTTACCAGATCATGACTGGGCATGAAGAATGTGTTCAGATGCTGTTAGAGAAAGAGGTCTCTATTTTGTGTAAAGATGCCAGAGGCAGGACACCTCTGCACTTTGCAGCAGCTCGGGGTCACGCCACGTGGCTGAGCGAGTTGCTGCAGGTGGCACTTTCCGAGGAGGACTGCAGCCTGAAGGACAACCAGGGCTACACACCCCTGCACTGGGCTTCTTACAATGGTAAGGCTCTCCTGGCACTCCTGCCCAGGTCAAGGGTGGCCTCACCTCTAGGCAAACGTGGTAACAAAGCAGCAGAACACTTTGGGGAGCTTGAAATGAAGAGACCAGTTATCTCTGTTTGCTGTCTGTAGTTAGCACTTACTATGTGCACCCTTCAGTTCAGAGGCCAGGGAAATTCAAGTGATAACTCCCAGGGACTTTGGGATAACTCTCAGGGACTTTGCAGCTCGTTTGCCCCAGGTCACAAGAAGCTAGGATGAAATTCTGGTTTTATTCATGTCCATGATGAAATTAATACCTGTGCAACCAGGAATGCTCATTTGAGTGTCACCTTATTGGTGCAAGAGACCATGTGAATTCAGATGGATATTCTGAACTGAACTGATTACCCTAAACTGGATAATCTGAACTTCTTACTTAATATAAGGATAAAGCTTCTCAGTATTGACATTTAAGCTTTGGATGTAATGCAACATACATGACATCACATAAAAAAGAGCCTTTTTTTCTTTCCTTTTCTTTTCAGTAAATGCTAATATTAGCCCAGATCTATCTTGCTGCTGCTGTAAAATAAAAAAATCCATATGTGATAAACCATATCACAAGGAGCTTATATACACATCATGTTCAACTTTGAACTTAAGTGTTAAATTCCAACCCGTGTAAGCCTAATATGAATTAGGTGAACTACCTGCTTTGTGCAACACTGAAATATTGCTCTCTCACAGGTCATGAAAACTGCATAGAGGTACTATTGGAACAAAAACTTTTCCACAAGTTCTATGGTAATAGCTTCTCTCCACTGCACTGTGCCGTGTAAGTAGAAATCTCCAGTAACAAATGCATGTTACTTGAGGATATGTCTGCAACAAGTAGCAGTATGAGAAAAAAGTGAGCATTTTTGGAAATTATTTGCATAAGCAAATGATTTTAAAGCTGATCACTTGAAATAAAATTCTTTGTGGCTGAAACATAGTATTTTAAATCAGAATTTCTAGTGATGGCTTTGAAAAAAGTCAATATTTATATTATTTTAAATGAGTATGCAATTTCCAAGCCTAGTAAATGTGTGCAATTTAAACATGCATGCAAATTTAAAATGAAAACCACTTCTAATCCAATGTGGAAGTGTGTTAGCTATACTGTGTGTCCAATACTGTAAATAAATACTGTTCATTTTCATGATGAAACAGACAAATTAGTAATAATCAGAAAAAGTATTAACTGAACACATCCATCACATGAAAGTGGTAAGTGTGTGAGTTGGAAGAGATGTGGGTTTCAGTACCTTCAACATTAGAATAAATCTCTCTACATGTCTCTATGACTGAGTGCTTTCCACGTCCAGGTGGGTTTGACATACAGACTGAAGATTTTAAGATATTAAGGTTTTAATCCTAGCTCTGTTCTGAACTCTGAAATTACCTTTGTGCATAGTGAATTAAGGATCAGCTTTGCTTTAGGGATTGAAATCCATTGTAGCAGAAGTGGTTTGGTTAAACGAAGAGATGATGAATATGTAGAAGTGTGACTGAAAATATCAAGACAAATGTAACTTAGAAATAACCACTAAGAAGTATTAATGGGAATTCAAGTAAACTAATAGTGGAAAGTGGCAGAATATGTAGACATGACCTTTTCAAAAATGTATTTTCTTTGGCAGAATTAATGATCATGAAAACTGTGCATCACTACTCATCGGAGCCATCGACGCCAGCATTGTCAATTGTGAAGATGACAAAGGAAGGTAACAGTTCCTTGAACAAATCATATTTCATTACTCCATTTAGTAATTTTCACAGTTTTTCTGATCCTCTGGCACTAATCCTTATCTGTTACAGTTGAGCTAAGACTTGTCACGCTGACTCTTTCAGACAGCAGTTTACGCTGCAGCGCAGTTAAATGGTGGCTCACTTGAAGCAAGAATATGATGAAGTATTCAGTGTCAGAGTACATATGAAAAAAAATATAAAAGAAAAAATAGTGTGTTTGTTTAGAACAGCTATGCCTATAGGCTGCTTCCCTGCACCGGTTTTCTTCGTTAAATGTTTAAACACATTTACCTTTGCTAAATGGAGTGATACTATGTACATACTGAAAAAAATTTATTAACAGTTTTCATGTTATGTTGGCATTCTCAGGGCATGCAACTGAGAATGTCTATGCAGCAAAATAATACTATTACAGCAAAAGATGGGCATTCAGCCAAATCCTTCATTTGTTATGTTGAGATTCTCCTCACTATATATACATATATATATATATACACATATAATTGATTAGAATTGCTGGAATTCTAAAAAGTGTACACTTATTGTTTCTGTTAATTAAAACAAATTTAATACCCTCAGGAACAGTGATTCCTTAATTCTGTGAGGGTAAGAGCACCTCACCTTTGCTGATAAGCAAAACTGAAGCAGGACTGAGCTGGGCTGTGTACCAATTATCTTTCATCTCCAGTAGTCACCCTTCAGACCCAAAATGCCAAAGAGGCACAGCAAATGAATTCCAGTGTCTGTGTCTTGTAGAAACTGATAACCTTCAAAGTAGATTGAATTCCTTCTGCCTTTTATAGTGCTGCTGTTACTGCGGCTTGTTACTGCAGGATCTTTGACTACAACTCAAAATATTTTAGGTTTTTAAAATAATGGATCTGTTCTTTTCTAATAGTTCTTCCCAAGTGAGGCTTGCTAAAAAAAAATGCAAAATCAGATTAATAAGAATGAGGGATTGTACTGCTTTTCATGTTACACAGTATGCTCTGTTAAAATAAATAGGATACTAATACAAGATTCTCCTCAGTGTCATATTTCTGTACTAACATATCCACCTTTGGAGGCTGGAAATACCATTTAACTTACTTCTGCTGCTGCTACTACAGCCTTCTAATGGGGATAACTTGAAGTTTGTCCGGGAAAAAAAAAAATAAAATGCACCCTGAGGTTTCTGGGGAGGTAGGACTATTGTCCTTCTTTAGCAAAAGCTCAGTGGGTGTTGCTCCCCCAGGACGCCCCTGCACGCCGCAGCCTTTGCCGACCACGTGGAGTGCCTGCAGCTGCTGCTGAGCCACAGCGCGCAGGTGAACGCCGCCGACCACGCGGGCAGAACGCCGCTCATGATGGCAGCTCACAGCGGGCACGTGGGCGCCGTCGGTGAGTGCGTACGGACACTGACAAAGCTCCAGCCGCGAATTCCTTCAGCTCTCTGCAGCGTTTGCTGTGAGCTCTGTCTCTCCCTAAAGCTGTCTGAAACAAAGTTACCGTTCTGTAAACAGTTGCACCTGCGGTTGTTTTGCCGGATTGTCATGGTTCTAACTAGCAAAATATTTGGGAATGGATGTTTTAGAGTTGGGCCAATCCCCTCGAGGGGTGGATGGCCAGAGGATCAGTTACCTTATGCCATTTAACACACTTTTGCAAACTAACACATAAAAGCCTCGGGAAAAAAACATTAGATCTCTTGCTGCCATTGATACCTGAGCCTGGACTGTGTGTGGTTTCTCTGCCCGCCCGCGGTGCGGCAGCGACAAGTGCAGCCCGGCCTCTGTCCCTCTGCCCCTGCACTTACTGCCCCACAGGGGTCATTGCTGTTATCCTGGGAAAACAGAGCAAGGAAAATAAATTACCTGGATAATATCTCTGTAGGAGGATAGCTTTTCATCCATTAAAAAATACACTTCTTCTCTGCAGTCTTGGTGAACATTTGCAATAACAAATTTGAGTCTTATTTCCTCCTAAGAGCACAAGGGGAGTAGTAATTCTATTCTCCTGTTTACTTCATTGATTTTTTGGAGCAGTAGAGCTGCATGTGTGAAAAAGATCATGTGTAACCTTTTTCTGTCCTGTCTTATAGGAAGTCCCATTCTTGAAAAGGCAGCTATCAGCAGCTGCTTTTTCCAGGCTAGACTATGTGCTGCTGCCATACAGACTGGGGACCTATGGACTCTGCACAATTCCCTTGTCTCTAGCTTCAACAGCACGGGCTGCATCCCAAGTTCTGTATATCCCCTTAGTCCTCTCAAAGCAGGATTCACTGTTGTTCTCAGGCAGAGGTGATTCAGGCAAAATTTGCTGATCTTCAAATAGGGAAGTTCATAAATAAATTAAGATCAATACATGTTTGACAGTTTGGGGCACCATGTACAAGCTGTTAGCTCCACATTTGCTTGCTGATTACCTGCACAAGATTAGTCTTTTCTCAGTCACTAATTTCCCTTCATGATTATAAAGCTTGCATCATATAAAGCCTTAATTGATTAGCATGTATGCACATGTACATTGAAATAGTAATTTTTTCCTCTCTTTTGACATGTTCATCTGCCCATTTGGTTTGTTCATTGATTTCTACACTATACCTCAGACTTTTTGGTGAACATTGCCAAGGCTGACCTGACATTAAAAGATAAGGAGTTGAATACATCTTTGCACTTGGCTAGCAGTAAAGTAAGTTGAAGACCTTTCTATGCTTTTATTCTCATCAGTCTGTATGAATGTGGTTATGCTCCCAGGTTTTTTTCTGCAATGGAAATGTTGTGGTGAGGAAGGGGACATTGTTCCTAGCTTTTTCTCTAGTCTGTTTTAAAGTATTGTACACTGAGAAACAGGGATGGCTCTTATGACAGCTGAAATGAAAGTAAGTTACACTAAGAGAAGTAAAGGAAACCCTTAAGGTTTTACCAGATAATCTCACTGGAAAACAGCTTAACAAGTTCAGTAACAAAGAAAAATATAAGTGTTTTTTATTATTCTACAATTTCTGTGGAAGGAGCCCAAAAGTTTCCCTTAACAAAGCAGGAGTAAAACCAGGGGCTTTGATTAGATGGGTGATGGTGTCTCTTCCTACCTCTTCTTCCTCTTAATTCCTTAATTTCTACTGCTATTTCTGCAAGAAAATAGGATTCCCTCTCCTGGGCCTTTTCTTTTGCTCCTATCCACAGATTGGATTCCAGTGGGATCATATTACTCCACTTTCTGCAGACACATGAGCCTTGCTGAATTCTCAAGGTCCTTCAGGCAGCTGTTCACCTGCCAGGACTGAGGGCTCAGCATCTGCAACTTGCTGTGCTGAAACCGGATCCAAAATAAGGCCTGGATCTGTATTATTCCCAAAGTTCCATTGTTAGAGCCCTCTCACACTGAAGGGGTTTTGTAGTAGGTCATTAATAATACAGAAAGGCATTTAAAGACCCGGAAGGTATGGTATTTGTTTCTGAGATGAAACCATTCTCTGTTACTGTGTAGTTCTGATAAATCATCCACTGAATGCTCTCTCAGGAGAAAACACAGCATTCTCTGAAAGCTGAGGAAGTGAATTCATATTTAATGAGTGCAGGGTTGAAAGACAGGTGAATGTCTACATTTCCAAATGTGCTAAAACACCCCAGCAGTGGTGGTTCACAAATGGTATTTTAAGGCTCCCATAGTTCAGCTTCTACACAGTCTTACTGAGCAGCGTGTTTTGTATTTCAATTTGAGTTATTAAATTTCACTTTTATTATGTAACATTTCTTTTGCCTCAGTTTCAGATTCCTCAGCAAATTAACAGTATTGGGTTTTTTTCCCCTGACTACAGGGTCATGAAAAATGTGCCTTGTTAATACTCGACAAGATACAAGAACAGAGCCTTATTAATGCAAAAAATAATGCATTGCAGACGTAAGTAGAGCCTGATCCTCTCAAGTTCAGTTGATTTACCAGAATATTCCAGTTTAGCATTTCAAATTCATGTCTCAGATTATTTCATAGAACAGTAAAGTTAATTTCTGGGGTTTTTTTGAATGCTTTCCCTTGAAAAAGACCCAAATTGTTTTGCATTCTCACTTTTAACTTTGATTCTGTTGATGCCATTTCTATGCATGATCTGGTGGCAAAATTATATGAGGTCATTTATTTGAAGACTGTATCAAAATGTCTATTAATCCTGTGAATATATAAGTATACAGCTGGCATTTTCTAGCTTTTTGAGCTTCTACTTAAATATTTTTTTTAGACTTACTTAGACTTAAGGTGGTACATACAGTTCTCAGAAGGCTTTTTAGGTGATATTTTATATGCAACTCCTGTACATAGCAAACATTATCAGCTGCAACTGTTTGTTGGCATGGGGGAATCCCTCCATAGGAGATTCAACCATGAGTTCAGGTGGAAGATCACCTACAGCTTGCAGAAGAATTCATTCCATCTTAGCCCTTTTTTCCCCTCTTCCAATATGAAAATGTTTTTCCTGTCCTGCTAGCTGTTCCCAAACAGGAGCATTGGGTGTTGGGCCAGGAAAGGAGCAAACCAATGGTTATTTTTAATTTCCAGCTGCTCTGCAGTAACAGAGATTAGCAATTGAGTATTCAAGGATAAAAAGGCAATACAATGATATTGAACAGTCCGTAGCAGCCAGAATTAAGGATGGAACAGAGGCATTACTTCAGTCTGGGATTAATTTTCCTTTTAAATATCAACTGTGTGCTGCAAACAGTGCAAAAATGAGAACTTTTGAAAGAAAGTCTTTAGGATAGAAAGTAATAAGTATTTGTGTGCTTGCACATCTATTTTATAGACTTATTTCAAAGCTTGCAATAATATGTAGTGTCTACAATATAATTCTAATGATCCAAGGGAGGAAAATACTTTCTTTCAGATGCTGGGTATGCTTTAAGCATTGCCTAACTTGATTTAGAAAATCTGTTGTAAACTGAAGTTGAATTTAGTTGTTATGTTTTTGTAGACCTCTTCATATTGCTGCACGAAATGGCCTAAAGATGGTGGTTGAAGAGTTGCTGGCCAAAGGGGCCTGTGTCCTGGCAGTGGATGAAAATGGTAAGTAAATGATACACTTTGACAGTCTTCAGTAGGACCCAACAGGTAATTTTACAACAGAACGAAGCAATAGACTTAAAAGGTCATGATAGACTTCACTGATGCTTTTATCCTTCCAAGAACAGACACGGAGTTGTGTGAGTACCTATTTAAAAAAATAAAAAGGACACTATTCATTTTTCTTTAATATAAAAATTTATTCTAAACATCACAGTGGTCCCTTTTACTGTTCATTTTGCATGTACTGTCAACAGCTAGTCTTTTTTAATGCCTGAGTGCAGTGGTAACTTGAATTTCCTAAACATGCAAGTGGCACCGGATAATTCTGACACCTTGCAGAAGAATTAAGGATTTTGCATTCAATCAGCGCATGTTTTAATGGGTAGGAAGAAAACCATCAACATATGTTTGAGTGTGTCCCAGCTCATTCTGAGATCAAACCGTGTGCTTGCCAATTATCTGATCTAATCCAAGATGCAATTAAATTACTGTCGCCTCATAAAATACATAATTAGTTACTAAATCAAATAATTCTGCTTCACACTTCAATGAAGTCCTTCACTAAAAATTACAAAGAACCATAAAGGGATATGATTCTACAATCATAGTTTTTAAAAATATCTTCCTGAAATAAGTTGGTCTTTCTTACAATACTAACTTCATGGCATTAATGTAGCAATTTGGTACCTCCATCTTTCCCTATCTGTAAAGTAATAATAATACTACTCACCCATTATTGCAAGATCTATGGATGAAAAGAAGTGAGTGGTATTTACCACAAACTAAATGCTATCTAGCTATACTTGCATGAATGAGTTCCATGGAAGTCATCTGACTCCAACCTCATTTTAGAGATAGGGGACAGAAAAATGAACCAGACTAGCTTCTAACCACAAATTTTATCCTTAAAATAGTACATACAGGTCCAGGTAATCTGTATGTAACAAATTAAAATCAAGTTTAAATTTTATACACATTTAGTGTTTCTAGGAACAGCATGCACATGCAGCTCTAAAGAGTATTAACACTTGGAACTCAGTGGAAGAGAAAGTGCACTGACTGCAGTCAGTGCTTAAATATGGGTAGTTTGCAACAAAACTGTATTCACTTTTGCCCACAGAATTCATCAGCACTGCAGATCTTGGCTTACTCGAGGCAGTAGGTACCAGAAGTGACCACTGCCTCACATCACTATTGCTGCAGTGCTTAAGGTTTAACCATCTGCAAAAGAATTTTTCAGCTCTTGGCATAAAGGAGGATTTTTTGGAAAGTGCTGGAGTTCTGCACAGCAGCCTGTAAAATGTACAGACAGCAAGTATAATAAGCACACTGGCTTCCAGGGCTCCCGTAGGTGAAGAGCTGCTTTAGGGGCAGTGCTTGGACAGGAACCAAGTTAAACTGCAGTGAAGACAAGCTTCTAATAGCTCCCCAGTCCTTTGCTTGACTGACAGTGGAGTCATATTAGCTCTGTATTTGAAGTGTATGCCATGCTGAATGCAGCCATTATTCTTCCAACACAATGTGCATTTGGGTAACTCAACACCCAGGTAGTCATACCTGCTATCCGTGTATCCCATGCACTGGTCTAATTATTTTATAATTTAATTCCTAAATAAATCGCTTTCCAAGCTGAGTAGGTACTCAACAACAACCTTTAAAATTTGTTTGCTTCTTAAATCAAAACTTTTTAAAACTAGTATCTTTCATGTTTAATGGAAGTCGTTGCTCTCAGAATGAGGCTTGTTCATACGCCCAGAAACCAATGGCAGTTTCTGTCCCTGTTGCTGTTCTCCCCGTGTTCTGTACTGACCGTGCTGTCTGTGCTGTAGAACTGTGTTGAGCAAGTGCTTTGATCCCACTGGTGCAGTGTGTTTGCTGCCTGGTTTCACACAAGCAGCGCTTGTTGTGGTCCCGGTGACCGCAGTGCCCCCAGCGTGTATCTCCCAGCATGTCCCAATGAGTAACACCATTGCCTGGCATGTGTAACCCCCCTCCACCTCCCCACGGTGTCCCTAGAGATGTACCTGAGGAATGCTGGGTGCCCGGGGTGCCCTCAGTACTAACCATTGCCTTGTCTGCGTTTGTGCCCAGGTCATACGCCAGCCCTGGCTTGTGCTCCTAACAAAGACGTGGCTGACTGCCTGGCACTCATTCTGGCTACCATGATGCCTTTTTCTGCCTCCAGTTCAGTGACGGCTTTCAACTTCGCTTGTTTTAAAAAAGACAATTTGGGCAGGACACACCTCTGCGATGGCTCCACCATGGGTAGCATTAACTCTTACAATAAGCCCTTGAGTAATAACATAGGAACAGAGGATGGGTACAATGAAAATGATTCAGATTCTGAAACATTTTGACTCATTGCTATTTGAAAACTTTTCTCATTATTATTTCATTTCAGCTTTAATTTTTGTCTTTTTAAACAGCTTAAATCCCACAGTTACATTCTTAACTATTATTCTTGACAAGTAGGTATTGAAAGATTTGTAGTGTTGATGAGAACCAAGCCTTTAAATAACAAAATTAGAGGGATTTACTGGAACATATTTCTATTAGAGTTCTGCAGCTTTTCAGTTTCCTGATGTTTTCTTTAGGCCCAAAGTGCCCCTGTGGAAAGTCTCTACCTCTTATTTTAAGTAGAAAAAGAGAAAATGCCTTTTTTATTTTGACAGCACAAATAAACAGGGAGCTGTTTGTAAAGAGTTCTTTCATGTTTTAGCTGCACCTTTAGTATACAATCCTATTTCCAGCATAGCCTTCACAGATTTGAGCATCACCCCTTTCCTACGTTTGTCTGTTTCCTGCTTCCAGGGGCTCTGTGAATTAGATAATTTTTTTACACGAACCAAAGGTAAAGTTGTAACCTTAAAACTGCCTGTATTACTTCTCTACAGGAAATGAAACCTTTTACATTCTGCCTGTTTTAAGCACTTAAACAAACAGAAGGCACTTTTTACAGTTCTTAGTTGCAGTACACAATTAGAAAAATGTAGTTGTTAACTTTTAAGGCCAAACTCTGCTCATCTCACCATATTTTCCCATGGGCATCACTTCTGTAAAATGGAAATCACTTGGCCCTTATTTTTTTTCAATTCAGCACAAATGTGTATGGTTTATTTGCACTACAGAATTAGGGTCATTAGATGTTTCTGTCACCTGAGCCATTAATCATGAATCCAGTACCAGAAACAAAAAGGGGAGAGAGGGAGAAATCAGGTATAGACAAAGGTGTACGTAAAAGTTTATTATGATTTGCTGACTTATATGGCGCTTTTTTCCTTTTCTGTGGTTAAATAACTTATTTTTACTGCAAACAGTATTGAATTTTAAAGTACCTTTGCCAGTGTTTGGATTAACAGAGCAAAGGTAAAGCAGTGAAAGCATAACACCAAAAGTTGAAATACCAAACACCAGAAACATAGCAGTGTACCGTGCAGGGGACCAGAGAGAGATGCTAAAAAGCCTTTTGTCACCAGCTTTTAAAGCAGTGTCAACTTTGTGAATATGTTTACTCCTTCTGCCAAAGTTTCTAGGTCAAATGGACCCCGACCCTCCTCTGCAACAGATGTACAAAAGGAAGAATGAGACTTTGTAAACAAAAACAAAAAACACAAGCAAAAAACTATCATGAACTAACCAGCCGTACCAAGAGGACCAAAATGCTTCAGTAATTAAATTGAAGACATTGCTACTTTTATTTTTTTCTTCAAATGTTAGTGACATAATGAAGTAGTTTTTTCTAAACTATAAAAAATATAAACTTTTGAGGTAACAGTAGTCTTGGGTGAATTTTACATTTTATGACACAGGTTTCAAGTTGACATTTTTAACTGATGATGTGTTGACCACAGGTGGGGTTTTTTTCCCAGACTTAAGAGTATGTTCATATACTTTTAATGTAAATGTGTTTCTATTTATTTGAAATGAAACAAATGCCCAGGAAAAATAACAATGGCTTGTTCTCCTAGTTAGCATTCATGCATACTGTTTGGCATGACGTGAAATGAAATGTGAATCTGGCAAGACTGAGGGCCTGAGGAGCAAAGGGAAGGGTGGATGCAGTCAGGGAGAGTGCCCATCTTGTGTGAAAGGCAAAGGTCAGGTCCCCTGGCCGTGCTGGGAAAAAGCAGAAAGCCAAACACCTTCCTTTGTTTGAAAGGGATCCAGCCCCTTGCCAGGCAGGTGAGAAAACCCATGCAGCTGTGGTGGAGAGGGGAGAGAAGGTGGCAGAGCATGGAGTCAGGTGTTCTGTGATTCACACTCAGCTTGTCTGAGGCCTGTGGCTGTGCTGGCTGGCTGAGATGAGCTTCCTCGGTGCTCGCTTTTGGCAGGGTAAAGGAAAAGTAAGAATTTTAATTTTGCTTGCAGTTTTTAGCCCTGTTGCGCTGAATTGTTGAAAATCTATTGGCAGATCTCAGTTCTTTAATTAGGAAAAAGTATTTATACATTAAGTTTATTTTGCCTTACTAAAATTGAACATTTTTTTCCTTGAACGTTAAGAATTTTCCAAAGTTTACAACAAAAAAACCTTCTTCTCTTCTCTTCTCTTCTCTTCTCTTCTCTTCTCTTCTCTTCTCTTCTCTTCGCTTCTCTTTTCTCTTTTCTCTTTTCTCTTTTCTCTTTTCTCTTTTCTCTTTTCTCTTTTCTCTTTTCTCTCTGTAGTTTCTACAGTGGAACGACAGAGAACCTAAAACCCTGGTTTTCTCCTCAGAAATAGCACCAAATAACATTTTAATTGATTTTTCTCAGCATTTTTGCTTTTAAAAATTGCAGAATAGCAATAACTACCTTACTTAAAAAGCTGAAAAAAAGAGTAGAGATCAATTGTTAAGATTTTCAGTGGTGCCTGTTCCAAAATGAATAGTAATCCCAAATTTGGGGTGTTTTTCATGTGGAATGATGGCATTGAAAACAAACATATGGGAAATAGCTGCCACCTGTCTAACAGCAGAATCAGCATTTTAATCTTATTTTAAGCAGAAACGTGGGCAGGCTCCTTGGCAGGATTAGTTGTAAGTCTCACCCTGAAATACAGAAAGTTATGCTATCCTACATGACAGTGCTTCATTAAGAGAAAACCAGGCCTCTTCACAAAGAGTTGCTATATTTTCAGCATCCAATTCAAAAGTTTCAGTAGTTTTACCTGGTACCATACAGTTACCAGCACTTTGTTCTATGTGTGATACCTCGTAACGCCGGTAACTGCGCAGTGCAACAGCCACCGCCTCTTAGCGCATCCCAGAAGCAGAGGACATTTATTTCTGAGTCATGCCAAATCCAGCCTGTACCCTTGAAACCCTACAATGCTGTCAGGCTGCAGCATTCCAAGAAGCCCAGGAATACACGCCCCTGAGGGCACTGCACAGGTGAGGAAAACTGCCATGAGCGAGACACTTGGAAGTGCTCAGTGCTGGCCTGTCCCACAGCTCCCGGGAGTTACCAGAATCCCTTTTTTGTATGCTAGCACATTAATCTGTAACTTATCACATGTAGAATTCAATGGGTAGTTTAGGGCAGGTATTTTAAGCGTGGGAGTAACGTTACTCTTGTAAATAATCTCCTTGCCTTTCTGTGGACTTTTTACAAGAGTAATCATGCAGAATTGTTGCACTTAACCCTGGATCCTGCAGCTTACCAGAATACGAACAACTTCTGTGTCAGCATCCAGCAGAGGGCACCTGGGGAGGGGCAGCTCCCTGCCCAGGTGTACTGGCAGGATCCCTTCATCCTGTATTTTAACCACAGCTGCAGGTGGAATCCAGAGCAGGATGGGCTCCCAAGTCTCTCTCATAAATAGTTACAACCTCCGGACTGCCTGAAATTGCTGTGAAATAGCTCAGGGGATTTCTGTTCATCGCTACTAAAAGGGCACCATAAAAATGTGTTTGGTACTTTTATGCAGTAAACAACTGCCAGGTTATTGAATTAGAACAAACACATGAAATGAATTGTTTATCCATTGTACTGTTGAGAAACTTGGTTATGTATTTGAGAATGATTTAAAAAAAAAAATTGTGATTTTTATTCTTAGTCATGTAAGAAATATTAGAGTGCCTTTTTATATTTGTGTATAATGGAAATGTTTTGTGAAACTTGTCTTTTTTTTTTTTTTGAGTGTTACAAAAGCAATATATTACCAGTAAATTTTCATTTCAGACCTTCTTTGAATGTATAAAGTGTTTCTTTTTCTTCTACCTGCATTGAAATGAAAATTAATATGCTAAATTTCTATAGGAATAATGTATAATTTTTGCAGTGCTGAAAATGCTTTCTTATTACACAAAAAGTAAACCTTAGGTCAGTGTTATAGGAAAGGGCGTTTTAAACTAGTGACAATCTTGAGTGTGTGTATAAAATGTAATTTTATGCATTTCTTATGCAGTGATCTACATATTAAAGCCAATATCTTATGTTTTGTAGGTTTTGTCTTATATTTTATGCTTTAGCATGTGCAATATATCTTTACAAACCATGGTGATACGCATCTGGTGCCAGTGTTATATTTTGCATAACATTTGTAATAAACAATATAAAACATTGTTTGATGGTTTCGGTGGGGTTTTGTCGGTATTGTTTGCTTTTGTAAATTGAAGTTTAAGGACTTGGGTAAATGTCACATATGAAATGAGGAAAAAACTTAATTCAGTGAATGACTTGGCATTCAACCTGAATCTTCTCAAGCACAGTTTAATAACTTTTTCAACTACTGAATGCTGTATTAATGTAATAAAGAACCCTAACTGTAAGCTACTATTACAATGCATTCAGATGGTTATTTTTACAAATAAAAATGGTACCAATACTGTTGGAAAACTGAGTAAATTTTGTTTCTTTTGGGGGAGCCGGGGAGGCTTAAGTATTCAGCAGTGAGGATGAAAATACAACTGCATGTATAGCTATTTCCTACTTCCCTTATTTGTAAATACCCCTTGCCTTAGAAAGCTGATTTTGCTTTCTCTGTGTATTCGGGGGAGGTGGGGGAACAAAATAAAACGCCACAGTCAGTGGGGTTTTTTTGGTTAGTTACTAAATGTTTCACTGTTTTCCCTGGTGAGCAGCACCCGCACTGCTGGGTGTGCTCTGCAGCGGGCTGGGGCAGCAGTCCCACAGGGACTAAAATGCAGCAGAGACCTTAAATATAGCCATAGATACTAAGGTGTTAAAAGTGCCTGAATTAAAGCAAACAAACAAAACCCACAAAAAGAAAAAAAACAAAACCAAATCAG
>VXAC01002952.1:634764-717691 GCA_013399225.1 Rhipidura dahli | reverse complement strand
TGGGGAGGCAGGGAGGGAGGGAGGACAGCCCCTGAGTCGGGGTTCGCCGCCGTGCCGGAGCGGCGGGCGGTAAATGGGGCACGGGCAGCTGGGGCGTGTGCGGGCCGGGGGCGGGCAGGACGCGCTGCTGTGCCCGCGCCGTGTGGCGCTGCCCCTCGGGCAGAGAGCGGTGCAAGAGCTGCCCACCTGTAACCCAGCGGGGCGTTCCGTGCTGCCACCGCTGCGAAACCTGCCCGCGTCCGAACCTGCCAGCGCCCGGGGGTACCTGTAGCTCCGGTGAAAGCCAGAAGCTCATGCGGGCGTTGGCGAAGGAAGAGGCTGGGCCAGCTCCTCTGACAGCACTCCCAGCACTGCCGGTGCCCGGGAGGCCAAGCCTTGCACTTCATGGCCCTTTTGGTGACTTCGTGGTGTGGAGTGGCCAAGGTGTCAAAGTAGCGCATAATGGAGCTTTGACTGTTAGGGTATTTCTCAACGTGGTGAACAGAGGTGCAAAGTCTTCTCGGTGCGCACTTCGGAGGTGGCACGCCCCACGATGTACATGGGAGAGCTTGTAAATCCGTGTGAGGTCCCTCTTGTTTTGCTAACAGAGCCTTGTGGATGTCTCTTTGAAAACCTGGGACCGGTTTTAGAGAGGGGACTGCTGCTGGAAGTGTTGTTTTCCACACGGTATTCTGGTTTAATAGCGGGAGGATGTAAATGTATATTTGTAAGTTCGCTGCTAACGGTGCAGCATGCAGTTGTTAGAAAACAGTTTCTCTTCTTGACAGTAGTTCTTACTACTGCATTTTCTCTCTTGTTAAAAGCATAATTGGTTGACTTCTAAGCATTCATTTTTCATTATCTGAGATCTAATCTATGTTGAAAAAATATTAATTCTAAATAACACTGTTCAGAAATAGATTGTAAGCTGGCTTGCATAGTAAAGAAGATCTAAAAGCAAACATTTAGTGTCTAAATTGGTAGTGAAGCAGAAAGTTAATTTTTGGATCTATTAACCTTCATTTGCTAACGTTGATATAGCCATCTTAGCCTACAAAAGAGAAACTTGGTATGGCTACAGGGATTGTTTTGTCAGTGCCGTAGAACAAATTCGTTTAAGCAGTTATAAATGCTTAAATACTACACGACAAGTTTTCAGATCTCCTGGCAGCCAGAACCTACTTCAGCTTCGCTCTGAAGCCAACCAACAGAAAGTTACTGGCAAAATCTGTGTGATGTTATTGGCGGGTGCCTGAAACTCTTGTCTGCCACCACATCTTTTGTATTTTCTCATTATGTCAGGGCTGAAACTCCAAGCATTTTTAGGCGGGTGTTGTGCTGCTAAAGGATGCAAGGCTTGAAGGCAAGCAGGAGTTCCATGCAGGAGATGCAAGTCACAGCTGGCTGTATTGCCCTCTGGAATTTCTTTTTCCTGAGTAATCCCCACTACTGTGCAGAAAACAGCACTTTGGGCTGGGGGGCAAATTGTGAATTTGTTTGGGTTTGTTAAGGCATTATAGTTTACAAGTACCTCTTTATTGTAGGAGGTGTCTGTTGTCTGTCTAGTGCTGCTTTCACTAGGAAATCCCAGGGTAGGAGTTTCAGGTGGGAGGTACCTGTCCTTGCTTCCGGATCGGTATCACATTACACTTAACTGCTTGAGAAATTAAACAAGAGGTTTCATTGCTTTTGTGTCTATCAATGTGGGTTAGCTCACAGTCAGCCTAATACTTGAACATCTTTTTTTGCATGAGTTTTAAAATTGCAGCGTTTGAATTTAACCTGCCCTTGTCCTGTTCAGCTGTACTTGGTGTGAGATTCAGAAGTTAATAATGAGGACTTTTCACATAAACCTAATTTCTTTGGGAATCAGGGTGAAAAACGAAGCCTGCATTGACATTGTAAAAAGTTGCTGTAGCTTGCTACAACTGATTACATAAGCGATGTCTTGGGAATTCACAATTTAAACCCTGTCATGGAAAATGAATGTCTCATTTCCTTTGGAGTTACGTACTGCTGTTTTGTTATAATATTTGAATACTGTGATTTACAAAAAAAAAAAAAAACAAACAACCAACAAACCAAAAACAAACCAAAACCCAAACCTCCAGTATTCTGACAGTACAATTCCCTTGGGCTCTGTGGTTTTTGCATTCGACATTGACCCCAGGAAGAACAGTGTTAATTTTAGGTTCCCTGAAAGTTTTTGAAAAGACAATGAACCAGGAGTTTACTGTGGGTGAACAGTTGGTTTGATCTGTCAGGAAGTCATATAAACATGCCCTGATGGCATTGTTACTTTAGTAATGGGAACTGCTGAAGTTTCCTTCACATAATTTTGAAAGCCTGTGCAAAAGGAGCAGCAGAAAGGAATAGGAATGGGAGAAAGGAGTGAGATCAGCGAAGCTGGAAAAGCAAGACGATGGAGAAAGGGAAAGGACCAAAGGATGATCTGAAGACGTAAGCCCTGAATGAAGCTTGAATTTTCTTGTTCTCAGTGAAAGAATTTAACTCACACTCTTGGTGTTAAATGAATCAAGAATTGTGTTAATGAATCAAGATAATTAAAATACTACAAATAATATACACACATAGATATCTCATAGAATATATATCTATATCTCAAACATCATAAAAATAGTTTGCAAATAACCAATATACCAAAAAATTGGAAGGCCAAGGGGGAAAGAGAATAGTCATTAGCTGAGGAGAGATAGAGAAGAACAGGGGAAGGGAAGGAGTGTGAGGGCATGGAATTAAAGGTAAATCACCTTTATGGTAGATGTGGCTGAGAGAAAACAATGAAATAATTGAAATAAAGATGCTTCTATTTCAAAGAAGCAATTAAGAGAGACTTTACAGGGGATTTCTGATGCAAAACAGAGTTTAGTTTTGACCTTACTCTGTAAAAGTGTTTCCTTAAATTGTAAATTAGGCCTGAATACACTTATTTTTGTATTATCTTATTTGTCTTTCAATTGTTGCAACACAATTAATCAAACATTGGCACGAGTGTATTTGCACTTGTCAAAGTTTTAAAAATCTGTATCTTAGAAACTTAGAGTTATAAACCAACCAACCTCCATGCAGGAGTTAAAACAAATAAGTAGTAAACAAGAACATATTTAATTAAGACAGTGTCATATGGCTCTAAGAGATTGACTTACAGGTGTAAGATTAATCCTCACCTAGCCCTTGGGATTAAAGAGATCTTGTTCTTTTCTGTTTGGGAATTTTAATCCTGTGAATCAGTTGTGTGCTAGGTTAGGAGGTTACTCATTTTCTTCTTTAGCACAAGAAGCATGGCCTTCTTTAAGGTGACAGCTGACATGTACATTAGACCTTGAGTTGTTACAGAACCAGGTGGTTTGTCAGACCACAAAACCAGCCCTGAAAATGAAACAGAAAAACCCCAAAGTACCCCGGGTTTGTTGTTTCTGCTGAGCCGTATCGGGGTGGTTATTGCTGTTGTTTAAGCTCCTGCTGCAGGTGACATCTCTGTAAAAAGCAGCTCACAGAATTCCCACAGCCCTGAGGTTACAGGTGTCATCTGACAGTCTCCCTCACCTCGCTGCTCTCGAGGTTTAGCTGTCCTATCCTTGCTCTGAGATTGGAAAGAGATTGGAAAGGATTCCCAACCATTCTGGTGCGTCAGGAATAGTTAGCATCACTCATGTGCCCCAGTTTCTGGTCTCTGCTTCTCCTCTCCTGGCAGATTTGATTGGGTTTGGACAAGCCTTTCTTTTCCTTTCCCCCCTTGTATTGTAAGGCTGGGTTTACTTTATGAATGTGCAGCTTTGATAGATACATAATTGCATTCATTTGCAGTTTGTTTCAAAGCTAGTTAAAGGTAATCACTGTTTAGAGTAATTCATTATGCATAGTAATACCTACTTAAACAGTTTGTTTGATATTCTGTTTTTGATTAGATTTTTGGGGTTTTTTTTTAAAGCCAAACCCAGTTTTTCATTCTGTATTCTTTACACTGTAATTTAAAATGATAAAAATAAAACCACATGAGCCAGATAATTTAAATGGCTGGATAGCCACTGTGTTTTCCTGTTTGTAACACTATAAACAAGGGGTTTGTTTTCTTTTTAACTTTTGCAATAGAAAATAAAATTACCCAAGAAAACAGCCAGACGATACCCAGCATATGAGCTCTATCTCTATGGGGAAGGGAACTATGCTGAAGAAAACAAAAATCTCCTATTGACAGGAATTCCAGTTCTCTTTCTTCCTGGGAATGCTGGCAGTTACAAACAAGGTAAGTGTTTAGCTGAGTTACAGCTTTGTTATGAAAAAGCTCTCAGATTTATGCATTAGGTAGTTTTCTGTTTGAAATAATACCAGACAGAGTCGTAATGGTTGATCATATTAGTTTATATTGAATTTCAAACAGTCAAAATATGTGATTTTTGTTTGAAAACAGTTGAATGGTTTAGCTGTAATATTTCTCTGGAGCAAGCCTTTTGAAAGCCAGAAACAGTACATTTTATGCTGTCCTCTGGTAGCACTGCACCCTTGCTGTACTTTTGATTGCAAACATCTAGTTGGTTTTGATTTGAACAATGTTTAGTGCAGTTGATGCCAAATAAAACATGACCTGAATTTGATTAGGAGAAACTGAACCACCTGTCATGTCTGATGTAAAGGAATTACATGCTATAGAAATCAGCATCATCTAAGCTTGCCCTCTAGTTTCATTATTCCCTATATCTCTGTGTAGTGGGGTTTTTGTCATTAACATCATCTTCCCACTTTACACATAGCTTCCTTTTTTCCCCTCTTACATTTCTAGGCTCCAAAGAAAAGAAGTAATAGTTTTAAAGCATTTTTATTTTTCATTCTAAATGCCAAAGCTAATGGTACATGAAGTTTTGTGTTTCAACGTTTACTCTGGTACCTGCTATTCCTTCCAGTCGGGGTTTGTCATACTGATATTTTTGTTCCCTAAAATGTGCTTTGAAACAGTAAATAACACTCTCATGATGTTAGAAAAATGGATGTGTGTGTGGGGAAAACCAGCACTGTCTGAACCCTGATGTCTTACTGTGATAGTTTTTCCTTGTATTAGCACTAAACTTGATGATTAAATTACCAGATTTCCGAGAACCTTTACAGAGTTGGGTTTTGTGAAAACATACTTGCTTAGCTTGTAACTTCAAAATATTTTACCAACGAGTGCTTTCAGAACAACCATACAGACTTCCAGGCACAATAGCATCCAAAGAAGATTACAAACAGAATGATTATGAGAGGTGCCATATGGACTGTTGTGATTGTGCATCAAATATTGCAAATCTGTGAATTAATGCTGTCTCTAAACACACAGCAGTACATCACTGTGCAGGAAATAGAATGGTACTCTCAGGGCATTTTAGGAATCAAAGGCAATGTCTGAAGAACAAAAAACTAGGTGAGTAGAAGTACTACATGCTATAGGAGCAGTAAATATTTTAATAATGTTCTTTTTGGAATGGATTTATGGAGACTGGCAATAAGTCACATAAGCATTTTTCAGAACCTTTGTTAAAATTAATTCATATTAATTCATACTTTGTTCAGATTTTATTGTAAGATAACGCAACTTCATTCTGATGTCTAGGTGAGCAGAGAAGCTGTTGCTATTGCAATTTTCATAGTTGTTTAAAATAGATTCATATTTGCTGAGCGGTGGAGACAGGTGCTGCTGCTGCTGCCTTTGCTGGCCTTGTTATTTTCATAGAATCATTTAGGTTGAAAAGGACCTTTAACATTATGGATTGTAAAGCATTAACCCTGCACTGCCAAGCCCAGCACTACGCCATGTCCCTGAGTGCCACACCTACACAGCTTTTAAAAGCCTCCAGGGACAGCAACTCCACTTCTACCCTGGGCAGAATGGTTCTAATGTCTGATTACCCTCTTGGGGAAGAAACATTTCCTCAGATCCAGTGTAAATCTCCCCTGGTGCAACTTGAGGCCATTTCCTCTTGTGCTTTCACTTGAAAGAAGAAGCTCACTCACAACCTACCTTCAGGAGGTTTTGATGTGTTACAGGCACTTTTGAAATGTTAATTCATCATTTTACATGGTCACTAAAATGCATTTTGTAAAATTTACAAAATTCAGACTTTAAGTCTGAAAAGATGCTCTGGTTTAGTTGTTGGGTGGGAACTTGAGACTGGGAGAACCGAGATCCTGAGTTCTCTTTAGAAATCTGTCACCCTTGCCTTGTGATACTCTTGTGTAATATTCATGTTCCTTTTACCATGACCTCCAATGTGTAAAGTTATTACAAGATACTTGACCTTCAAATACTTCTGGGTCATTTTCAAACCCTTTTGAAGGTGGTCTTATTGCTTATTAGATACAGATAGAATTGGTGAAATGATTGACTGCAAACCAGTTTGATAATTCTCATCATGCTGATAAAATCTTTTTGGATGCTTGAACATATAAAGTACTTCATAAATATTATTGTCCCATTTCACAAGGTTGTTTGAAATTTCATACCTTAATTTCTGTAGCAGACTTTTCTGAGAAGGAGGCTTCCTCAGTTCTCTCAGCCTGTTGTGCTCTAGGAGAATCTTGCTCCTGTGTGCTGGATTTGAGCAGACCTTTCTGGCCATCATTAGTTATTTCATATGGGTGCTTTTGGGACTTTCTCTTTTATTTTCTTCTTCTGCTACCATGCCTTCTTATTTGCAGCTGCTCTTGTTCCCATCCTGCATTGTCTCCATGGAAACTCGGGGACAATTGTGCACACAAAAGGCTGTATTAAATAGTGGCCAGTGTTAGACAGGGAGGACAGGTCAGTAGCAAGACCTTGTAAAGTGAACATTTTCTCACTCGAGGTTTTAGATGGACAAGTGTCCTTTAGGGTTTGGTTTTGCAATCCACCATACTTATCTTGGTAGTATTTGGGAATATTGTCTTAGAGATGATGGCCTTCAAAGGAGTTTTAGGAAAGCCTAACAGTAGGAATGCCCCTACAGCTGAAATCAAGAATGCCTTCTTGTCCCGGTGGCAATATGAAAGTGCAAATGAGATGAGAAAAGCGGCCCTAAGGTGGAAGAGCATAATCCTTGATCCTTGTATAAATTTGTTCTTGACATAAAATATCTCTGTTGTCAGGAGTAGGCTGGAAAGAGATGGTTTGGTTTTCAATGTCTTTTATAAAAAGCTTGAGATGAAAAATGGATTTAATGTGTTGGTTTCCTAATCCACTATGTATTTATGTTTCTCTGCTAAAGATGGTGCTAAGCAGTGACTGTTGGACTGCTCAAATTGATGTGGTTTCTCTTTCTAGTACGTTCTCTTGGCTCCATTGCACTTAGAAAAGCAGAAGATGTTGACTTCAAGTATCATTTTAATTTCTTCAGTGTCAACTTTAATGAGGAATTGGTTGCATTGTATGGTGGTAGCCTGCAGCGACAGACCAAGTTTGTGCATGAATGCATAAAAGTAATTCTTAAGTTGTACAGGGTGAGTAGTGACACATGCTGAGTAATGTACTTCCATTTGAGAATGGAATTCTGGGCTGCCTTCCCTGCTGTAAAACTGACCTGTGATGAGTAAGGGAGGGAGACTTTATAATGTGTGTAGATATTTGAAGGTGATGATAATGCAATAGAGAATTGCTTTTCTTTAACAGATTTTTAGTACTTGTGACAATCCCAGAGCTTTGGTGAGTTTCTGTGTTGTGTTTCTAAATAAATACTTCCATGCACAGTGGGTGCCTTTTTCTAGTAGAGATGTAAACATCTGTAGCTTACTGAAACATTAATATAGCATTTCTTTACATCCAGTTTTCTCTGAGAAAGTTCTTTGATGTCCTCTGTTCCTAAAAGTCTCAGAAATTAAAATAAGCTTGAGTTTATTAAGCTTCCACAGGCTACACAGTATTTCCTTTTGAGTTGGATACTACATATTAAGCACATTTTCATGTGATAGCAAGTAAATTGTTATTTAATTTGTAAGCTTGTTAAGTTGTTGCTAGTTAATTTTATCCTTGAAAGACCATAAATTAATGGGGGGGTGGAAGGGGAAATCTGCAAGTGATATGCATAGTTCAGTGTCAGATGTATTTCTGAGGTGTCTGATTGCCCTTTGTTTAAGGGTCGAGAGTTTGCACCCAGCAGCGTTGCAATTGTTGGGCATTCCATGGGTGGTCTTGTTGCAAGAGCTTTGCTCACTCTGAAGAACTTTAAGCCTGAACTTATAAACCTGCTTATTACACAAGCCACACCTCACGTTGCACCTGTAATGCCTTTAGACAAATATCTTACCGGTGAGTAGTGCACTTTTCTAATCACATTATATTTCTTTATTGATCCTCTCAAAGTTTAGTGGGGAGATTCTTGCAAATCAACAGCAAAATGTGCTGCTTTATTTACTGTAATCAATCTGTTCCTTTGTTACTCTCAACTTTGTTGTTGAGAGTGCCAGGATACTCAGAGAAAGTCAAGTGTCACATAAAATGGATTATGTGGACTTGAGTTTCTGTGCGAGGCCTGAAGCTCTCAATAATCTGTAATTGAATAAGTTGCAGGGCATGTTACTAAATTTGTCAGCTTCCCTGTGAATGATGTATTTTCTTTCTTTTATTTTTTCTCTTCTTTTAAAACTTGACCTCTGTAATAACTTTTATCTTGATCAAATGAGATAGTGTTAGTTCTGTAGAGGGTGCTAAATTTAATGTTTTTCATACCCAAAGGTTGTGGAGGTGAGAATATAAATACAGATGTAATTACATATTTTAAATATTTACAAAAAAAGAACTTCTTTTCTCCTCATCTAAATAACTGTGGCATAAAAATAAAGTATAATCATTATGCATGTACTGTACACTTCCTGAAAAGCTAGATTTGATTAAACTATACTGATTAAATATGTGTTTAGTGATAATTGTGCTGCTACATGTAGATACTGAGGGAACTGGTGAAAGAAAGGGAACAGACATTAATTTTCATTATTCTCTGTGACACCCAAGAGGAATGGATTATCTTTAGCTGCTGGATTTGATTTATTGTGCTTGTATTAATTCTCCATCCTACAATTGATTTCAGTGCAATGCTTCTTCCTTACTGACTGTTTCTGGAGTTCTAGTAAATCTGTGTCTGTCCCTCAAATAAACCTATGGTTTGCTACTCTAACAATATATGTGCTCAACTGATATAAAAACTAACTGCTATCTCTGGGTTAAAACAACAATTTTCCTCTCTCACATGAATCAAGTGATAATCAGAGCTCAAATGTCTCTTACAGAAACTTTTAGTTAATGTTTATATAGCTTTTTTTGTATATCAAATAGGCTTATGGGAAAATTGTGATTGATTTTAATATATTTTATAGATTTTTATACAGCTGTAAACAATCATTGGATTCTAAAGGCCCAAGATTTAAGAAATTTAACTACCCTTTCTGTGGCGGGAGGATTCAGAGATTACCAAGTTCGTTCAGGACTGGCTTTTCTACCGAGATTGAGTCAACATGACAGTGCCTTATCTGTTGTGGTAAAAAAGCAAACTGTTTTTTTGGTTTTGCATGGAATTATGTTAGATAGTTATTTATGTAATGCATGTATCAGTGTCTTTATGGGCAGCATAGTGTAAATCAATATGAAAATACTGCATGTGAAAACACTGAATAGATAGTGTATGGTTATACAATCATAAATAGTTGGTGTAGTATAAGTGAGCTTCCACGGGAGGAGTATGTATGGCACTGATGGGAATCATCAACCACTTGGGACTGTTTCTTCTCACCACCTGCTTGCTTCCTCAGTTCCGGAACTCAGGTTTTATTTCCCCATGTTTTTGCAAGAGATGTGTATATGGAGAAAGGTGAATGTGCAGTGTAGAAGTAGAGTCTTTTATTATAAAAGAGAGCTCTGGCTTGGCAGCTTCTTTTTGTATTTGTTGTTTTTCAAAGAATTTAGGAATAGGATATAGAGGATCATCAAGTCCAATTTTCTGCTTTCTGGCATCTATCCTTTCAGAATTAATCAAGGGTCATCAGAAAGTGTTCAGGTTTGTCATTCCATCCCCTATCCATCAGCCTCTTCCCTACAAGGAGGCTGGAAAATGCTCACAGGGAAGGGGCAAACTTGCAATTCCTACTTCCATTTACTGCACAAGCCAGTTTTTTAATGCCTTTCTTCTGACATCTGCTTGAAATGTTGTATGAAATAGCTGTCATTCCCTTGGTGTTTACCTCCCTGTGTGTTGTACAGAAAGCTGTCTATAAATAGGCTCAGCTCAGATCCTGCTAGGCTAAGAGCATTAACTCTGCATTCCCTTTGTCCTAGTAACCCTTCTCTGCATCTGCTCTATTTTCATTTCTCTTGAGTGCTGGTGACCAGAATTTTGCATGAGATTTCATGAGTAGTGGTACCAGTTGTTTATGGTTTGTGTTTGCTTCATTTTGGAGATTGTGTTGTGGTTGTTATTGTTCAGTTTGGTTTTTTTCTTCCTAAGTGTGATGCTTAAATAGTTTGTAGTTTATTTGATTCATGTTGAGCAATAGGTTGATGAGCTCCCTTTGTGGGAGGTGTTTTTGATACCGTTAGTCCCTAAAATGTAGCAACGTGAAATGCACTTACAGAAATTAATAGCTTCAGACTGTCCAGTTCTTTCTTCATGGTGCTCTGAGGGTTCCTTCTGTTGAGGATGCCCCTGGTTTCTCAACAACAGCTTTCATTGGCATGCTGCTATTCTCATGTGCCAGCATCAGTTATTAAAATAGTAAGATTAGTCATAGAAGCAGCCTTTGAAGAAATTGTGGTAAGTTTCCTCCACTCCATTATCTGCCCTTTCACCATTAGTCTCTGCTATCTAATGTAGATAACTTGGTCATTTTGTTTTATAATTTCCATCTTGCAACTGCCTCAGTGCTTGCAAGATTTGTGACTGAAGGAGTCATTCTGTTGTACCCTAAGGTCTGAAACTCTTAAGATAAAGGCTGTTCTTTTTAATAATTGTGCAAATATGTTTAAATAAGGAGGGGAAAGGTTTCCATATAACTTTAGAATGCTGAGTACTAACAAAAGCTTAACCTTTTTCTTCACCCCAACAGAGCTCAGCTGTGCCTAGAGCTTGGGCCTCAACTGACCATCTCTCCATAGTGTGGTAAGATAATGGAACAGAGGTTAATTGACTGACTGTGCATAGCTCTCTTCTCTACTGTTATCACTTTATACCATAATTTAACTTTAGTTTAATATTATGGTGAAGTCTCTTCTGACCAGTTTTATCACCCTGGATCTTTGCCTTTCTAGGTTTAATTTCACTTATTCTGTCTTCTAGGTGCAAAGAACTAATCCTGGCTACCATTAGAGCTTTTTTTGATCTCATAGATGAAAACACAAGGCAGGTCTGTATATGTGGTCTCCTGTGTATTTACCCATCACACTTTCTTCTTCCATCCCAGAATGCTTAATCAGGAGAAATATCTCCCTATTTTACAGAAAACTCCTTTTGATTCTATTAAGTCATGTGGAGAAAAGTGTCTCCATTTTGTACGAGTCACTGGAAAATCCCATGGCTTTGTGTTGTTTGACCAAAATGTCAGAAATAACAAGGTGTTAGCTCAGTTTTCATTATTGACTGCTTGATGCTTTAGAGCTGAGCTGTGGGCTGAACATTTCTTCCATAAAGCAGCAGGTTCAGTTGACCTTGCACCAGGATAAACAAATTTTGTTAGCTCTGTGGCTGTGACCTCTTGATGTGTATGTAAGAGCAGAGCCCAAGACAGAGAAGAGGAAGGATTTCAGGTGTTTCTTCTGAGGCTGTTCAGGGCAGACTTCTTGTGTTTTTCATGCGTACTTATTTTAATGTGGGATTCAGAGAGACAAAAAGAGGAGTACAGATGTTCTGTAGCACTGACTGTGATAGAGGGTAAAACTTTTCAGAAACCAGTTGTAATGGCCACAGTTGTGGAAAGTGGGTTAAACAAAAATTAGTCCTGGAAGGTTTATTTGGAAAAACTAAAACCAAACTGATCAAACAAACCAAAAATCCCAACCCCAAACAAAAGTGAATCCCAGGGTAGCTATACAGCTACTTGGGTGCTTGAAATAGTCAAAGAGATATAGCAAGCTGGATATGTGAACTCAGATTATTAAACCTAAAAAAATTGTTCCTGAGCTCTGGCCTAAGTATCATTTCAGGAAGAATGCATGAGCATTTATAAAGAAAGTTTAATGGAATGGTTTCCTTGTGTTATGAGTAGCTGAGAATGTGAAACTCCTGAAAGGTTTGGCTATGCCTTGTAACGTGTAGATTGTCTGCACTGCAGTGATGGACTGTGGATAGCACTTCAGAGTATTGCATGTAGAACAGAAATGTCTTCTAACAATCTCTCCTGCCTTCCACCCACAAAGCTGTGTTGCTGGCTGTGATCATGAGATGGTCTTAAACACTGGTAAAAAATTGAAACTGTGCTCTTGTTTTAGATAACTGAGGATGCAAAGAAGAGAATGTCTGTACTGAATCACCACTTTGTGAGACATCCTGCAAAGATGTTTGAGGAAAATCCTGAAGCTTTAACAGAACTCACAGGTGTGTAGCAGCTTTCTTTTGAATAGCATTCAGTGATACTCCTTTTTTAATGGTTGATCTTGCCAGTAACAAAGTTTCAGAATACACCTTGTCCTCCTTCAGACAAACTAAAACAATATATAGGTTATAGACCTAAACAATCTGCTTTTGTTTGGTTTTGCTACTAAAGATTTTAACAGGAGTAGGTGCAAAAATCTGTCACTTTTTTATAGCTTGGATTGTGAGGAATCATATTTACACCAGGTTGTCCAGTAGAAAATCTCAGAAACTGGGATTAGCTGGGTGTCAAGAGGGCAGTCTAATCTACAATGGTTGCAAGAGGGATAAGGATGGGTGTTGCAGAGCCACTGTGTTAGTTTTGTGCTACTCATGGACATCCTGAATATTCAGATCTGCTTCATCAATCACTTCCTTTTTCCCATTACGTGGCAGGGTAAAATGAACCACTCACTAAGGGTTTCCTTGTAAAGTTCCTTCCTAAGGATCCAGAGTTAAAAGTAAGAGATTTTGACTGCATGGAGTCTTAAGGACTAAGCACAAGATTTGTAGGGGCACAGCTTTATTTTGCTGCAGTGGGCTTGAACCACTTGATGAGAACCATTTGATTTCAGGAATTTTCTCAGTGTAAGGCATTGCAGAAATACTAATGTTGTCCGAAATACTAACTGTTGTTGTAATACTGGTGTCCGGTTTTGGGCACCCTCTTACAAGAAGGCATTTATGCACTGGCACCTCCTGAAAAGAACATGGAGCAAAAGACCACCAAAATGGGCTGTTCCTGGGGCATAGAAAATGAGGAAAGAGGCCGAGTGAACCGAGGATTTTCATCCTAAAGAGAATGCTGAGGGGGGAATCATGTTGCTGTTTTCAGCTACCTAAAGAAGAATTGCAGAGAAGATGAAGTTAGATTTTTCTCAGAGGTTCACAGTGATAGCACAATTGGCAGTAGAAATCCTGTTGTAACAGAAGACATTCTAATTGGGTATTAGGAGAAAGTATTTCACCAGGAAGGTGGTCAGACACTGGAACAGGTGCCCAGAGAGGTTGTGAAACTGATATTTTGGGGGGAGTTGTCTTTTTTGGGGTCAGTTTTTAGCAATAAGGAAGAATTGTAAATTAAATTTAAAAATTAAATTAAATTAAATTAACAATTAAATGGTTTAAATTTAGTTTCATGTTTGCATCTTCCTATTTGTGGTGACCTCTTGACAGGCGAGTTTCTTTAAATTTGTTACTCTGTTACATGGAAGAAAGATACAACCTCCTTGCATGACAGTTGGCATTGTTTGTACTCTGATCTCTTCATTACTGTTTTACTCTTTTCCCCCAGCCATATCTGTAAACTGCTCCTATTTTTTTCTGCATGTTATTCACTTTGCTGATGTGCTTCTGCACAAGTTTCTGTATGAGCTTTCTTAAAAGGCTGACAGGAACAAAGATTGGGGCTGTTTCTAATGTTGCCTTATCATTAATCAGTCACCCTGTAATTACATGAGTATAATTTGGTTTATTTGTTTTGTTGCCTTTAGTTTTTTTGTTTCAAGATCCGTGGGGTTCTTATTTTGCCGTTAGTATTTAGTAACAGCATCTTGGGGCTTTATTGTTTCCTGTGTAACTGATGATAACTGTTGCATGTAATTGTAAGCCTCAGTGTTGATTAAAGCACATAAAGTTTACATCCATGTATAGATAGGAGATAAGACCTCGGTGATAAGTAAAATGCAACATTTTGGATATAAGGATAATCGTTCCTGCAGTGCAGCATACTAAAATATTTGTTTTTAGGAGCTTTCATATGGATTACAGTCAAAGCCTCAAAATGGACTTATTCAGTTTACAATGTAAGTGATTTTTTTTCCCCTTTGTGTTTTTATGTTTGTTTTTATTTTTGTTTGGGTTGTTCTGTTGGGGGGTTTTTTGTGGTATTTTTTTACTAATGACCTCTTTTTTTTTCAGGATTCTGATGGAAAATATTTCACATTTCCTCTTGCAAGCCACAGAAAATCATACAGTCATGTTTACTGTGAAAATAGTATGTTGGTGAGAAAATACTTCTTTCATGTCTGGAGCTCATTTATAAAGATGTGGGTTTTTAATTTCCATTTGCTGCAGTTTTAAGACAGTTACTGAACAGCTGTTGAAATTGCTGCCATCCATTTACAGTCACAGCCTAATGCACGAGGTACCAGCTGTTTTAGCATGTCACACTTAGTGTTCAAGATGTGAAACCTTCAATGCCACCTGAACCCCAAATGTTTTCTTTTTGACTCTTACGGTTAGCTCTACATGACTTTTCCTTTCATTTAATGCAGTTCTGTATTGATGGTTTTGAAGGAAGAAGCTGGTTTTAGTGCTGCTGTGATTTTTGCCATAATTCTAATTTGGGAAAGCTGTTTAGAGGTTTGCTTTCCCATAATAAAATTTAAGTGAGCCTGAAAGGCTACAGAAATCTTCTACTGAGCAGGGAAAGTGAGTGGAAGACAGATGAGGAAAACAGCACCATTTCAGTTGTCTCCTATTGAGAGGAGACACCATAGTGTGCATTTCTTGTATTTTTAGCTCAAGACACATACATTCAGCCACTTTTTTTTCAGTTTTTTATGCAAGAATGAATTCAATCTCTTGGCAAAGTGAAGATGGATAAATAAGCTTTTCAGAATCATGTATTTTACATTAATGGCAAGAAAATGGAGATGCTTTCCTGTTCCATCTTGCCTGTCCCTGTTGCCAGTCCTCCCCTTGCCAAAGGTGGCATTCATACCACCACCATGAAAAGCAATCGTCTGTGCTCGGTGCCTTTCTCCTTATCCTTCTCAGTGGCACCTTCAGTGCTTACATGTCTGTTGTGATCTTAGCTGTGCTAGGACAGGATAACTTTTGCCTTTGTTACAATGTCTGAAAGACAGCCCTAGTGCAGCTTGAGAGGAGGAGGGAGGTACCAACCCCTGTCTGAGAGTTGCATCGTGGTGCTATCGCTTCAGGACACTTAAAGTCTCAAGGGACGGAGCAGTAGAACATTAAATATCCAAAGTATTCCTCTACTACTTCAAAGAGTACCTTGGGATGTTTCTTTTAGTTAGAAGAGATTAAACATGATATGTAAGATGGTTATTTTTTAAAGAGAAATTATGAAAGCTTTTTGCATAACCTTGCATTTATTCATAACTGGAAAGGGTGGCTAACTAAAGTTATTTAAAATGGTTCCTTGAAACCCCCACCATTCACTCCAAAGTTTCACCTCTCTGTCCTTGCAATTGTAATTGCAAGATTATGATCCCAGTCATTTAAGTATCATCAGTTTTAACCCCTGAATTATTTGATGTAAAGAATCAGTATTTTTAATGTATTTATAAATGCAGTCACACATAGGTAATGTACTGTTTTATGGTAATGACTTTACAGGACACAAGTAGCTGGATTTATGGCTGCATGAACACTAATTCATCCATGTGGTGAGTATAAACAGTTCCTGTTTTTTATTCAACTGGGTTTTGTGAGACTGTGTTTGAATTTAAAGCATATAAATTCCCTGTTGTAGGAAGGGATTGGGAAGTAAAATTGTTATTGTAAATAATTCATGCTTTCTGTATCACCAGGAAAACAGGAAAGAATAGCACTTTTTAAAATAGGTGATATCCCTCTTCATGAAGCTGTATTTTTGACCTTCATAGCAGTGAGGAGTCATTCCTGTTGCTCCCTTGTGGACACCAGGCTGGATTCCTGAACTGGGTGGTTTGTAGCACCTGGGAGGTGCTGGTGGCTGTTTGGATGGTCACACCCAAAGAGTTGGGATCAACAGCTCCATGTCCCAGTGGAGTTCAGTGAGGAGTGCTGTGCCCACAAAAGAGCTGGAGAGGGACCTTTCCCAAGGGCATGTGGTGACAGGACAAGGGATAATGGCTTTAAACTGACAGGGCAGGTTTAGATTGGATATTAGGAAGGATTTGTTCACTGTGAGGGTGGGGAGGCATTGGAGCAGCTCGCACAGAGAGGATGTGGATGCCCCATCCCTGGGGATGTTCCAGGCTGGGTTGGGTGGGGTTCTCAGTAATCTGGTTTAGTAGAGAGTATCCTTGCCCATGGCAGTCTTAATGTCTTTTTCAACCCAAACCACTGTTTCTTTAGAATCCTATGACAAAAGGCATCAAATGTCACTCAGAGCCTTCAAAAGAGTGGATTAAAGCATCTCTCACTTTTTTCTTGTTTCAAAATTGCTGTCATATGAAAAATATTTAGAAGCGTGGGTGATTTAGTGGTTATTTGTTATGACAGTCATTACAAAATGGATTTAAACACTGTCTTAGCTTACATTTGTAAAATAAACTCAAAGTTAATTCAATCTACCCTTCAAATTAGGGAAAGCTTCCAGGCAAAATTGAACTGGCATAGTATTTATCTGTTCTGGGATCACTGAGGTGTACAGCCAGAGTCTTGCCTCCAGCAGATAGCCAGATGTCATAATTACTTTTTCCTGATCCAAGAAGTTGGTTGTTATTCCTTTGAATAACCTTTGATTAGCATCACGTGCAGGTTAGCCTAGTTCAGGACTGCTACTTAAACATCATCTGATAATAGTGGGTTTGCTGTGGACTGTGTCCTGAGGTCATGAACACTGCTTAGAGAAACAACAGTATTCTGGTATTCAGAGAATCAAAACTTGAAGTGACTGAATGGATGTGTTGCAGTTCAGAGTCAACTCAGTTTTAAGTACACACCATTTTAGAGCTGCTGCAAACTCTGTTGCAGCTAACAGAGTTTTTAATTTATTGGTATATTTTAGATATTTCCATAGGAAAATCTGTGCTTTTGATGTTTAAAAGTTGCTAATTAAACTGTATGGTAATTCAATGCCAATGCTGTTTTAGTTCAGGAAGAGTTTTCATTTTGTGTCTGAGGTTCCCTGGCTAATTAGTGCTGCAGGTTTTCTGTATGACAGATTTGGAGCTTTGCTTGGCTTGGTTTAGGACAAACAAGATTTGCACTATCTGAAATTACTGTAGTTTGATAAATTACTGTGGTAGCAGTACACCCAAATTTCTTCTCAATTTAAAATGTTAATCCAGAGAGAGAGAAGCTGGTGTACTAATCCACTGCCATAATGCTGGGCTGGCATAATGAATATGCTCATCCATTAATGTGCATGAATTTTTACAGCCTGGAAGCTGCTGATTTATCCTGGAGAGCTGAGTTACTTCCAACCACCAAGGTAAGTGTGTACTTAACTTATAGGAGGAAGAGGTGCTTCCAGGGGTAGTTGCAAGTCACAGGGGAAGGAGCTGTTCTGTTTGGGGTGTTGGAATAGTTGTATTCCAGAGGTAGACAACTGGGAACTGGCAAGGGGCAAGCTAAAGGGGTATGTTCAGTAATGGCTTTTCTTCTTCTTTCTTTCTTTTTTTCTTTTTATTTTTCTTTTTTTACTTTCCTTTTTAAGATTGTAATGCTGAAACTTCAGGACTATCCTTCTTTGTCCCACATTGTCATTCAAGTACCACCTGCAGATGGCAATAAGGTAAAAAATATGACATTCAGAAATTGCTTGTTTAGTGTATTGATAACTTCCAGGTGCTATGACAGAAGGAAAAGGAAGTATATTAAATATGTGCTAAGTTACTTTGAGAAACCATAGACCCACACTGTGGAGTGGTTTGAAGGCAGCTTCTGTTATCTTCTCTAAGCTCAGAAACAATTTGATAAAATACCAAACACAAGGCATGAATAGCAATTGAAAGATGTGCAAAACCACAGTTCTCAAATCAGTCCTTAGAGTTCTTGTTGGAGATTCTAATAGTAGTCTTCCTTGTTTTTCTTAATACCCTGGTTGTGTTCCTGAGTGGTTGTACCTTTGAACAGTCATCTCTTAGCCAGGTTAGCAGAGAATAGAGAAAACTGAACCCACCACACCTGGATTCTGGGGAGCACAGGTCAGGTACCTCTGCAAACTCTTAAGACCACAAATAATGTAGTAGACTGAGTTGTGCAGAGTTTAATAGTTTGGCTCTCACTAATGAGATGGATATCTTTGCATCAAGGGCTCTCAGGATCTCAGTAAGAGGAACATTTGCAGACTTAACATGTTACCCATCTGGATCTGACAGGCCTTTCCAGTGAGTCCTGGAAATGGTAGAATACTGAATTGGAATTTCTGATCTAATCAGATCTGGAATTGCTTTCTGTGACACAAATACAGTCTCTGAGTCAGTGGTATAATAATCCATGATCCAAGAAATTATTCACAGCACAAGTGAATGTAATGTTCTCTGAGTGTATCTTCAGACAGTTGTGACAGAGGCATCTTGCAGTGAAATTGTAATGCACAACATTCAGGGTAAGCAAAGATAGAGGAGAGATCATTTGGGAAATGTAATTCGGCAAGTTCAAAGCCTTTCCAAGTCTTGTGCTTGGTTTAGATCTGTTTTTAATATCCTGAATTGCAGTATACTTTGGGCTGTGAATTCTTCAAAGAGGATTCCAGAACAGTACAGCTCCCTGTAACACATCTTTTTTCATTTGGTAAGTATAGCATACTGCTTTTGGAAAAAATAGAAAACTAATATAACTAACCTTTGGGTAATAAATTTACCTAAAAATGTCAGGTCAGGAGGTTTTTGGGGGTTGTTTTTCACTAAAGGTAACACTGCTTTCGTTAGTAACAGACAAAGAAAAAAGAAACGTGGGGGTTTAGACTAACAGATATGAAAGCATTTAATTCTCCTGGGAAAAAAAAATCTGAAAATGTAGTGAGTTCTCAGATAATTTTATCTAATAAGTGAAAATATTACATCCTTTACAGGACTTTCTTCAAGCAAAATTGTATTAAATTCAACTGGATTACTTTATAATGTACAGCTCCAGCACTTCAACCAAGTAAGAATGCTACTTAAGTTTTTAAGGTAATGTAACCATTGTTTGGAGAAAAGTGAGTGACTTCTATTTTTTGTGTTCTAGATTTATCAAGCTTTCAAAATTTACATAGAGAGCCACTGCCAGTCACTCAAAGGTAAATAGAAGGCTGCTAAAGTATAAATGTATAAAACAAATTCTTGAAAATTTTTAGAAACAAAAGTCCTCTCATGCAATGGAGTTTAGGCCATACTGTTATAATCTGCTCAAATGTGTCTGCTAATATCTCTCACTTCCCACTTTAAGGATAGCTCAGTGAAAATGAAGAATTAGTACTTTAATGTTTGTTTTTCTTACTTCCCAGCAAAAGGAAGTTGAACTTCCAGCAGGATTATACCTTGTGTTGAAAGTGTTTCTCAAGTAAAGCACATTTGACTAGGAATTTTAGTTGCTGATAACGGGACTCAGAGTTGAATGTTGAGCTACATAACTTAAACAGGATGGGTTGCTAAATGACCCTGTTTCAAAAAAAGACAGTGATGGATTTTATTAGATTAAGGTTTCAGTTTCATATGGAGAAGCAGAATTCTTCTCCATATGAAACTGTTCTCACCGTTCTCCCTTAACCATTGATGTCTCACTGTCTTGCCCTGTAACAGCCTGAGTTTAAAAATGTCATTTTTGTTTACTGCTAACTGCTCTGATCTGCATTGCAATGTTGATTGCAATGTAACTGCAAGCCCAGTGATTCTGTGTAGTGATCTGTGTGCCACCTTTGTTTTACTGGCCCTGTAGTTTTTAGAGACAGTTGTTCTCACACATCTTGGTCTTAATTGAGTTTATGTTTTTTAATGCTGTTCTATTTCAGAAAGAAAACCTAGTATTTACAGACTTCATATCCCCTGGTCACATGAAGATTCAATAACTGTAGCACAGTAAGGACTTTAACAAATAATAATTTCTTGATATGTTTTTTTGAAGAATATTTGTATCCTGTTGTGGTAATATTTCTGATATGAGACAGTTTCTCTGGTCTTAAGTGTTTGGCTTCTATGTCTTTTCCCTCCTTTACCTTTCTGCCCTTGTTGACAAAGTTGTTTTGACTTTTTCTAGAACAAGAATACCTACTAATTATTTGCTTAATGGTTCCCACTAATTTTCTTGAAAAAAGATGTGCTGGTCTGAAATTGTCAGGATAATCATTGACCCCCTCATGAGTGGAGAACAGTGTCTGCTCTGGATGCTGGCTTCTTCCTGGAAGCCAAGATTGGAATCACACAGAAGCCCAGCGTTTGCTTCAGCAGTGTAGTCCTGACAAAATCAAATGATACTGCTTGAAATATATGTGTCACTAATGAAGTTGAATAGCCTGACTGTATTTTAGATGATTGGAAAACTGTATTTTTAGTTTATTTTAGAAGTCCTAAGGATACCTCACATTTCCAATGCCCTGTGTTTTCCAGCAGCAGCCTGTTTGCAGGAACTGAATTGTACTCTCGAGGATCTGTCCGTGCCATTCCTGGCACTCAGCATATTTGCATGCTCCGTGAGGCTGTGTGTTCACTGAGCTTGTCTGCCTTCCTCAGTACCACATCCCTCGATGGCTCAGAGGAGAGGGGATTGAGGATGTTCTGTAGTTCTTTGTGGCGGGATAAACAAGTTCCTTACACCATTTTGCTCACAGCTTGTGGTGACACTTGGTGTAGTAGATCTGCTTTGTGGGCACTTGGTGAAGACTGAGGCGTTTGGTTTTTCTGCTTGATTATAAAGACAGCAATGACCCTGCACGTTGCTGTTTCAGAGCTCCATCTCTTGCTGAGATTTCTGCCAAACTGCACATTGCTCAGCCTCACAATGACTGCAGCCTTCCAGAGTTAAACATCTACTCTTCCCCAGACTGTCAGTATGAAGTGAGTAATACAGTTTTATTTTATAGCTGGTTTGCATTGCTGGATAATTTTTGCATGATTCAGTCTTTTAAACCATAGCTAATTAGTCTAAATCAATACTTAGCAAATCTAAAGGTGGGCTGTTTGGCCTTTTTGACAGGCAGTGCGTGTTACAAGTATTTTGCCACAGCTGGATTAGTACTGAAAGTTGGGTTCTAAAGCTTTAAAGCATTTTCTTTTAAAATGTCAATAGTAAGGTGTTGTACATTTTAGTTGAGGGATTGCTGTATTCTAATACTTAAGTTTGCTGCTTAAAAATTGAAGTATTTTGTACTTATGTTTACCATTCTATAAAACAATATATTTTTTTTTCAAGGTAATTCTGAAGACATCACTTCTTCAGGTTCTTGGGCAAGTAAGAAAACCTAATAGTAAATTGTTTTTTTTATGTCAGTAGCATCTATAGAAATCGTTACTTCCTCCCTGCCTTACTGTGGCACTTCAGATTCCTTTTTGCTGCCAAAAGGAGCACTATTCAATGATCATGTTACAACCTTGTCCCTTGGTGAGGCATCCCTCCTGGATGAATGTCAGGCCCTGGTCCTTGGAGGAATAGAAAAGCTCTCTAGCTCTAAAGAGTTGCTGTAAATGTGGAGCATGAGGCTTTGTGGTGAGCTCAATATCTGTGAAGGGATGACACTCTAGGTCACTTTAACTTTCTTGCCTGATGAGTCAGCAGTGTTAAAACTTTAAAATACATTTGGCATCAATTAAGTTGGGGGAAAAAGTCTAAGGAGGTCCATATGTTCCTCTTCAACAGATCTCCTTTGGTTATCAATGAAGAATACATTTCGACATGGGGATCAGTAAAAATAGACTGGCCATCTGCAGTTTTCTGGTTCTAAAAAGTAATTAATTTGCAAGCACCTAAGTGTAGTGCTGGAATATTGCTGGCAAGGTTCTCTACTTGAAAGCATGTATTTAAAGCAAAGATTTTTCAGTTGGTTGGTTTTTTATGAGTATTTATAGGCTACTGATATATTAATCATGACTCGGGAGCGTGGAAGCCAATTAATACATGTATGTAATTGCTTCCAAAAATTCTTTGCCTAAAAGCATATATAACTATATGCAGATTTGGCTTGGAAAGTGGCCTTTAAATTGTTTTAAACTTATTTTACTGAAATGTGATACTGCATTTTTGTCATACTTGTCTTGACTGGAAGAAAATCCCATTTGTCTCTCATTTGATCATTTATCCAAACCTGTTTCATAAGCTGCTAATGAGACATTCTAGGATTTTCCATCTATATCATTAATTGCTGTTGGAAGTTATCGAATATTTATGCATTGAAATGAGAAACTGGATCTTTTAAGAAAGATTTTCTAATCTCATCATCATTCTGGCTTCATGATAATATTTGTGTATACATTCTTTTAATACATTTTTATGGATAGAAATGAAGTTATCCCTTTATCATTGTCTTTCAGATAGTCAGGTTCCATGCTGGTGCTTTTCCAGTCTATATTGTTTCAAATATTCTTCTTACTTATGGAGGACAACTGAGCACATTGAGATCGACAGGTAGCTTTCTAAAAATCATTTTTTCTCTGTTAGAAGTGTTTTTAGAGAAATTGTTTATCAAATTCACTGATAAAAGACTAGCTAGATGTGAAATTTTTAAGCTGAATATCATTCAACTTATGGAAACACTTGGATCTGCACTCTTAATTTTCATTTTTTCTTGGCTGGTAGTTCTTCAAGATTGTGTTGTAGCGAAATATTTCCTTATTATTTTAAATTGCAGTCCCTCCTCTGTGAAATATTGGTGTTGTACAGTAGGTCTACTTAAAAATACATACAAAAATTTAATATGCATTGTTAATGTGCAGAAAACACTATTTATTGCTGGAACATGAGATCTGCATAATGGCTTTGAGCCATGTCTTCAGACAAAATGCATTTTTATTAAAATTCCGGGGGTGTTTGTAACAAATTCCATAATGTCTCTAGAAGCTCTTGTAACTTTATTACCTTAATGTGGGTGACCCAGTGGAGGAAAGCCTTGGTGGTGAAGTATGCAGCCTTGCAGCAGTCTTCTAAGACATGGTTATGTTGTTTTCAAGTCAACTTACTTTGTCTGAATTTATTTTTTGTTGTGGATGCTCTCTGTTAATGACACGAGAACTGCAGATAACTACAGATGCTCTCTGTTCTTGATTCTAGGCCAGTGTTCAGACTTCTCCCTTGAACTAATTAGGACAGCAAAACCCTACAAAGTAGAACTTCTTATAAGCATTGTTGTGTTTCTGCAGGGGTGAGTTTGCATCTTTTGCTTGTTTCAAACAGTTCCCAGAACAGAAGTTTGAGTAAAACTGTTGCTGGGGAGGAATATTATTTTATCTGTAGTCACTGTGAACACCTGACTGTTATTTTGCTTGAAAGACTGTAATAGAAGGAATAGTTGATAGATATCTAACTGTAAGAGCAATTGGAAGTGATAAATAATACTGCTTTCATGTTTTTGGCAGGTTTAACTGGTTTAGAGAGATATGGGAATCACTGTCACTACCAGAGGTGGATGCTGCTGTACTGAGTAGTCAGGATGCATGGTTCCCCCTTGTGTCCCTGATTCTATTTCTTTTTGGGACAGGCATTGCCTACTGGAGTGGAGTATTTTTCTCTACATCTCTGAGACTCTTCTCTTCATTATGGTTAACTCTGATTAGGTAAAACAACACGATGCTATATAATTATGCTCTTCTAGATGACTTTGACCCTGACAATTGTTTTTCATTTTTGTTTGTTTGCTTCTGTGTGAATGCTTGGGCAAGACTGAATTCTGAGCAGATTGAATTTATACATGATTTTAGACATCTCGGTTTGAAAGCAAGTAGAAATTGATGTCTTGGAAGATGTACAAAAGGAGTTTTGTTTCTCTCTTCTTTTTTTGTAGACCTACTGTACTTCAAAAAGATAAGTTGATTACACCCAGAAGACTCTGTGGAATGATATCTCTTGCTTTGGTCAGCTGGACCACTTGTGGTGCATTTGCTGTACTCATTATTTATCTTCAATACTTGTTCAAGGTACTGAAAGTCTAAACACTTTGCTTTTGTAACTGAATTGAAAATTTTGGGTGCTTTGAATTAACTCCAGGTTAAAAGCAAAAATCCAAATGACCTTTTAATACATATAAGAAACATTATTGTTCTCATACTTGAAATAGGTATTTTTTTAAATTTATCAGTGTCATAGTCTTGTAATTTTTACAATTTTTCTTCTTTTTTTAATGCTTCTTCTAAAGAAATGTGTGGTCCCATATGCCCACTAAAACAGCGCAGATAACTGAAATTTTTAATGTATAGCTGGGCAATATTATAAAAACAAAGACTGATAACTCCCTTGAAGATAAACTTTAGCAAAGAGAGGACTTGAAATTTTCAGTAGAAAAGACTTTACATAAATCTTGATGGAGCAGGAGGAAGGAGGGTGAATATATTGAAGAATTAGAGTAGTCTTCTTGTATGTCCAGTCTGATCCCTTGGGTAGTGCCACAAAGGTACATATTTAGTCCCTGCCATTCAGTTGCCACAGCCTTCCTTACATCAGTGTCTGACTCCTGATTCACCCTATGGCTATGGCTGGTAAATCAGCTGCTATCCTTGGCTCCTGGGGAAAACTACAGCTCCACTGGGGCCTTAGAATTATCTAGCTATAAAAAAGAAAAAAATAAGGAGTCCTCAATTTCTTTTTCTATGCTACAGCTTTTGTGTGAAGAAACATTACTAAACAAGCAACTGTTTTGTCTTACAGGTTGTAAAACTGCACGTGGCTGTAAGAGCAGAGCAAAACATGCACAACAGGGTCAGTCTGTTTCCTGCCTCTGTTCCAAACTGGGGCCAAAAATTGTCAGGCAAACGTCTGCCTTGGTACTGTGAGGTTGTGCTGAGCTGACTGGGCAGCTGTAGGTCACTTGCTGCATGAGTGATGTGATACAACAGCCAGGCCATGAGCAGCCTGGTCCATCACACCCGACTGCTGCATTCACTGTTCCAAGGCACTGCAGATGAACTTGTTATTGAAGAAAACTCTGTCTCTGAATGCACACAGAACAGCAGGGTTTTGTCTAAATTTTGGTATTTGATTTTGTATGGCTTATCTAAAAATAAGTAATTTCTATGTAATAATCTACACTGCAGGTAAATGTTTTTTCTAGAGAGGCAGTGTGTGGAATTTAAGGGGTTTTAGTCCAGAGATGACAAATAGGATGTATTTGATGAGTATGGACTGAGACTGCAGTAAATAGGGAGCTGTTTAAAACATTGAAGAAACTTTGGGTTTCATGCAATGTGAACTTTATTTGCTGGGTTACTTTAAGGTATAGGATCAAAGATGTGAGCAAGTATAGATAAAAGCATTTGATAACTACCTGTTCTGTTTTGCAAACATAGAACAAAGCTGTCTGACAGAAAAAGTTGTTGAAAGATTTCTGTGGCTTTCTTTGGGTGGATTTTTTGTGTGTTTAGTTTAAAATCCTCTCCTTTCATCTCTATATAAATTCTTTGTTTCATTTAGGGTGGTTTTTTCTGTCATTGGAACTTAGTATGTGCCAACTCATTCATTTATCTTTGCTATGCTATAGGTAATGCTGTACTCCCTGTTGCATTACCTCCTATACCTTTTCCGTGACTGATCATCTGTGATTTTTCACCCCCATGCTTTATTACTCCTTTTACTTTGCTCTTCCTCCTTCCAGGAACTCAATTTCTTTTCATGTCATTGGTGTCAGGGCATCTGCACTCTCCATTATTTTCTTCCATATAAACTATTAGTGTATGAGAAATTTCTGGTTAAATTTAGATACTTTAAAACCGAACTATTGAACTTGGCTTTTGATAGCTTTTTGAGGCATAAATTGCAAATTTTCTTCCTAAATCACAGCTGGTGTGACACTATTAGGATATTTTCCCCCTTCTCTTCCTCCAGCATGGGTTCTTACAAGCCTGTGCATGTTTGTCTGACTTCTGTCTTTCATTTTCAGGATTCAGGCCACTCAAAAGAAACTTCACAGAACTCCAGTACACACACAGTCAAAGCCCAGGGTTCAAGGGACAGCATTCCAGATGCCACACAGTCTCCTTCCAACAGTACAACAATTGCTGAAGCTGTTAACAGTCTTAAGATGCACATTACAATTCTCAATTTATTCACGTGGATTGTGCTGCTCAACTTGCCGTCTTTAATTTATTGGTTGAAAAATCTCAGGTAAATTCTTAAATTGACACTAAGATAGAAGAAAAGTTACAGGGACCTTTGAAGATAATAAAAATTGTAAATATTTGACTCTTTTAATTATTAGCTACCTTACAGTAGTTTTAAATATTTCTGTTAATTATTATTGTTTTCTCTGTGTGATCTGGTTTGTGTTATAAGTAGATGTTAAGTGAATCAATGATATGTCGAAGAAAGTAATGATTCAGAAAGAGTTTTAAATCAGACTGTGATGCCTGATTTCATGTATATGTGTTGTCATCAGCCTAGGGATATTATTTGGCAGTCTAGTTTAGAAGTGACATGCTTTTTAAACCATTTCTTTGCAGGTACAATGTTAGACTTGATCCTGATCCATGCAGATCCACAGCTGTTATCCTCGTATGCATTTTAGAAATTCTAATGAATTCAAGTACTTCTGAAGTGAAATCAAGGTACTGTAGCCCTAGTCTAGTTACAGTAATCTGTAGTTACTGATCTCTAGTTCTGCTTTCCTGCTTCTTCGTGACTTATCCTTTGTGTGGTAAAGCTTATTTGATGCTGTACAGACCTGTAATTGTTCAGCCTCTGCAGAGATTCGTGAACTCCTGTGGTTAAGTCTAAAAGATGAGGTAAAATGTGTGCAAATTACCTCCAGTTCAGCTAAGTGGAGAAAATCCCCTGTATTTGCCATGTGGAAATAAATGAAGTATGTGCTATCTAAGCAATTGGCTGCATAACAACTTCTTGAACTGTGACTTTTAAACTCAATTAATTGAATTCTTACAAATGCCACAGAATCGAAATACATTTAGCAATTATTGTCAGACAGTTACAAGGAAAAGTGAATTTTAAAGGATTATAGTTATGTTCTTGTAGCTCCTCTTATGGGAGTAGAAATATGTGTTCTCTACTGGATTAAGAAGTTCAGAGAACTTGGTTTCGCTGACAGATTATTTCTTCTTGATATAGGAAATTACTCAACACCTCAAGAATGACAATAATAACAAATATCATTTATCCTCTTGACCAGTACCTGTTATCTCAAGTGATCTAAACCATTAAGTCTTCCTTTGTTACAGAGAAAAACCATCTAAATTAATCTAAGAATATTTTTAATGATATTACCCTCTTTGAATAATTTCTCTTGCTTATGCATCAATTTTTATGGCCCATTAGACCTAGGTGTTCAGTTTTAAAAATTAACAAAGCCTTAAAGTATAAATTATTTTGCAAAGGAAAATGAAATACGGTGTTTGCATACTTTCTGTATATCTGGCTACAAAATGATAATTTTTTTTCTTTGTATTCTTGCAGTAAACTCCTGAAGATTGCAGCCAAAGTTCCACTTCCTTTGTCTGTTGCAATGCTGGCCTTTGGACGAATGCATTTATACAGAGTCCCACACTTCGTAACCTTTTCTCTTCTCCTCCATGTGCTGTGCTGTTTTGTGTGATGTTCATTCTGTATAGGACGTGTATATGACAATGCACCCTAGAAACTTGACTCTGGAGATGGGAAAAATTGCAACACAGAAATGCCTCATTTAGTATGATCAGTAGTTTACATTACATGGGAAAGAGGACAGAACTGTGAATACTTTACAAAAAATTCATGGTTTTATTCCCGTTGCTTAGAAAACTTTGCCTGGTGTTTATTTCATGTCTCTGAAAATGGAGTGATTTAACTGTGTATAAGCACATAACTCATATCAGTGCAACATCTCAGTACTCTGCCTTGTAGACACTTTGATATTTCACTATATTGCTTTGTTAAAACAGACCTTTTTTACTCACTGTGCCATGCAGTGTCTGTGTTCTGAACTTGCATCTCTTGCAGGTCTAAAGTATGCTGGTTAAAACTCAGTACATTTCAAGCACACTGTGACTATCACAAAAACCACACAGCCAAGTATACTTTTAATTATTTTATGTTACGTTCAAAAGCTGCCACATATGTGTCTAGACAAACTAGAATGTACTGCTTATATAGAACTGTTATTTCTATCAAATCATTTGTTCAATCAGTGTGAGTTGAACATTTGTGAGATTATTCCAAGTCTTACACATTTTACTTTTCGTGAGAGTGAGAAAACAACAGTAGTCTATGTAGCTTTCTATTCAGGAAGGATACCAGCAGATTCATAAACAATTTGCTGTAATGTTGTTTTAAAACATTGTCAGTTTTCTCTGGAATTTTGAAATTAATCCTTGGACTTTGTCCATATGTGGAAGCTAGCAAATGTTGAGCTGTGCTGAGAGTTAACAGTGCAGTTGCTGCACTGTTTCTATGTAGACAAGGCAGGCTTTTTTCCTATTGTAAACAAAAGATAAACCATCTCCTAATAAATGCCAATACATCAAATTAATACGGAATAGTTACAACCCTGCAAACTCCTGTCCTGCCATATAGTGCTAACTTCTGCATGTGGGCAAACTCTGTAAGAGTGGGAAATACTGACCATAATTATTAGCTCTGTATAAACTGTTATCTTAGTGCCTAGATGCTACAGTGACTGCCATTTATAATAAAGCCTAAAATAGCTCTGTGTAAGGAATTCTGTCCCCTGGGCATGTGTTTTGCCAACAGAAGAAATCTCAGCAGTCCTAAGGCTTAAATGATGTATTGATGCTGTGTAGAGATGAGCCTACTTGCTTCTGTGTTAGCTGTCTCTGCTGTGTCTGAGATACCTGTTACCTTCATATGGAAATATTAGACCAGCTCAATCATCTTATAGGAATACCAAGAGGAAATCTGCTGCTCACAGTCAATCAAGTATACTCTTGATACAGTAGTACAGCCAGCCCGACCCATTAATTTTATCATATCTTAATAATCTTGCCTAAAGTGCCTCAGTTATTTTTAATGTGTTGTTAGGGTCAATTCCTTTCAGCTGGCTGGAAAGGCTCAATTCACACAGTGACTTCCAAAATGAAGGACGAATGTGAAGAAAGCCATGTGTGTTTTGTTTGCTTATATCCAAGTCAGCAGTTCAAGTTTTTAGTAAGTCATTAAAAGTGCTGTAACTGAGTAAGGGTATTGTAGTTAGCCAAACCACTGTCACTGTTATCAGTAATCTATGTGCTGGTATTCTAGTCTTAACCTTAAAAAAAGGTTAGATTATACATAGTGTTTGTAAATCAGAAAAGTTATTTAAATAGGTTATATCTTGGTATTTTCTAATCAAATGTATGCTACAGTATATGTATATAAAATAATTTGTGTGACTAAATATACTTGTGGCTAAATGCACCAGTTGGTTTAACTAAACACTGCTGTTCAGGCATAGAAGAATAGAGTTGTTGTACTTGCAAATGGCTGTGAATGAAAGATGGTGGCAGAATTGCATTAGGGCTGGCAAAGGGCTGTGAAATGTGCCAGGTATGATTTCTGTGGAAGATAGTTTTCCTTGACCTTCAGGGTCCTTTTGGCTTACTACTCTATTTTACTTTGGATTTTGTTTTGGCCTCTTAGCAGGCTCTTTATGCATGAATCCTTTTGTTGGAACTGTTGGTGGAAAATAATAAGCGGAATTAGGAAAGAAAACAGGCTCGGTATTTAGTATCTTTGATAGCTTTCAAAATCTGTCATAAAATGAAACCTACTGAATTACAGCAGCATAGAAGAACACCAATTTTTTATTTTCATTTAATGGGTTTTTTTTAAGCTGGAGTTCTAGTGATAATTGCTAGCACTCTTCATAAAGTGGATTCCAGAATCTTGCATATATTCCTGCCTGGAGGAAGGAGTAGATATCATCCTGAGTCTGAGATCCCAGATGACAAGAGTTTTTCACATCTCCCTCAACACTCCCTTTTCTCAGAGGTGGTTTACCTTTACTGGGGAAAGGAGGGGAATCTTACACCTACTTTGAATTTCTATGCATTGTGTGCCATGTAATAGATTTAATCTGTTGTCAGGGATGTGCACCTGGATTGCGCAGTGATCGTGGACTGGACTTCAGCTGCTTGGCAGATTAGGAGTCTAATCCCAATTAGATTTGCCATATAATCAACAGATGGTAATAGGATTAGAACAAGTCTTAGAATTCATCCCATTCTAAGAGAGGATGAATTATCCTATTTGTCATTCTGAAAAGGACTGGATTTTATAACAGTCTGAAATAGTTTTTCAAGGAAAATACAGTGATTGAGTGATGTTACTTTTGGACAAGAAGCTTCTATTAGGTGAATCTGTAGTTCTGTCCCTATTCACAATTATCATTTCAGCAGAAACATAGGATAACCCAATATAGATACTGTCAATTGCATATATAAGGAGATGTAAATACTACGGAAATATCCTTTATTATGAGTGGGCTGCACTTATAAAAAAGCTTTTGGCAAAAACATTATAATATCTCTTATTACCTTTAACTAAATTAAAATTCTAGTTTATTCTTCAAATTTTAGATTATCTAGACTATGTGGGAGGAGATCAGGGCACAAATTGTAAGGGTTTAGACCTCAGCATGCATTCAAAAAAGAACTATTTATGTGGATCTAATATAATTTTTTTTATAACCTATTAGAATCAGGGTAAGAACTTGAAATACCAAATGCCACTAACTTCTGGTACAGCAGAATCTTTCTCTGGCAGGGAGAGATCTAATGAGAAACTTCTGGTGATATCTTCTTACCCTTAAATTACTCTTGGAAGTCTATAATCTTTTCTGGTAATGTCATCAAACACGTGTTCCTCACAGTCTGATCGTGCTGCAGTCACAGTGTACCTGCACTTGTAGTTAACATTTCATACAAAGTCTCTATGTGTCTGATAAGGAAAAACTCACCTCTTCATTGGAGTTACCAAATGTACCTTGGAACTGAGTGAATTATTGTTGTCCAAAGGTGATCTTTTAGTTTTGATTTAAAAGTTGGTTGCAGCGGGTCACATTTCAGCATCATTTTGAAAGAGGATTGGTTTTTGGGCTTATGGTGGGAGGTTTCTTTGTATTTTTTATTTCCAAGAAACTTGCAGTAACTGGAATTTAAGGTAATATTATTTCTAACATTTAGAGTTCTGCCCTGATTTTGGTTTTGACTGAGCTAATTCAAGTAGCAATTCATTCCTTAATATTAATTTGCTACATTTTAAAACAAATAGGTAATTTTTTCTTAGAATAACAACAAAACCCTAAGCAGTGGAGTAGTAATACATTGTAGAAGGCATAGAGACTGCTGGTATGTTTGTTTCATCTATAACCTCATTGGGCTAACTTTAAAGTCAGTGATTAATAAAATATAATGTATTGCCACTTAACCCCAAATCATTGCGTATGTCAGTGTTTGATATGACATCTCATTTCCCATGAGTTTGCCAGTAACAAGTGATGAAGTCATTTGACATTTTTCTGCAGTCTGATGCATCTGCTTCTGAGCTTTGATAGCACAGAGTAAAATACATTATGTAGCCATTAATAAATGTAACCATTCGAGAAGCTTTCATTTGAATCAAGTTTATTTCAATAGAGGGTCGAGTGTGTTTAGACTTCTGTTGTACTTAAACTGAGATAAAACCAGCCATTTATTGACCTTTAATGCTCTGAGCTATGAAAATGTTTTTGGAAGTGATTATAGTCTGTACAGCATTGTGCTTGTGCTGCTGTTCTAAGTCACCAAGCTACTAGGAAATCGTTAGTTTTAAAATAGAATCGATTCTTAATGTTAATTTTCCATTTAATGATGAATGTTTCTCACTTAATTTACAGCTTTGACTTTTTGCATCTCTGTTTTCCTGGGAGATAATCAGTCTAGCTATTGTAAGCATTTAGCACAGAATTGTAAAATATAAAATTTTCATCACTGTTCCTTTAGATGCGACATACTTCTGTCACCAAAGCTACAAGCTGCTGTTGTATAGCTTCTAGGAAATGTGTAATAATGAAGGACAATTCAAAACAAATTTATTTTTTATTTTAAAGTATAATTTCTACCTTTGTTTTAGAGCCAGAACTTTAAACTAGAATATTAGAATCCATAAAGTCTTAAAAAATTTGAAAACTTTTTGCAAAGATTGTACTTGCTGATGTATAATTTTATTTATGGAAGAATGTGTTCAAAGCTTTTAATCAGCTCATCTATCCTCAAACTCTAGTAAAAAGTATACACTTTGTCTTATTAATAGACACTGCTGCTTTTAAAAATGAATTTTAAGCACTTAAAGAAAATTCCATAGCTCTTACTTAAGCAAATCTGCCCAGCCCTTGATTTTTTAGGTGTCTAAGCACATAACTGCCTCAAATATGTGCTTATTGCCTTGCAGGATAACACCATGAGCTGTGATATTTTGACTTCAACTTTGCTTAAGATTCAAGGTTTCTTTCTGCATTCCTAAATGTTGGCAGACTTTGCTACTCATGCTGTCATAAACAAACCTTGTAAGCACGGTCTCTCTAGGGTTATTGGCAGGTTGTGCTCTGGATGCTGTAGGAATCTGTGTGGTATCAGAGCAGAGTTTGTGTCTCTAACAACCAGGAGTGGTTAACATGATAATCCTTGTTATTTGTGGCACATCATTCCAGGTCCTGCTTCCACAGGCAGATCTCTTTGGTTTGCCCTGTGGTGCCAAGCAGGATGTCCCCAGCCCAGTGGGCACGGTGAGTGAGCCGGTGAGGAAGCGCAGCAGCTGTGTCCTGTAGGCTTGTTCTGTTCAAGTGCTGCCTGTTTGGTGAAATACCAGCCAAGACTGTTTCCCCCCTCCAACTTAAATAATTTCAGGGTGTATCTCTTTAAGTATCAAATGTGTAAGTGTGTTGATGTTTAGTTTTACAAAAAGCTGTGTGCACTATTTAGGGATCAATTCAGGCTTCAGTATTTTCCACCTACTTCACTCTGAGTTTGGAAACAGGATTTGAGACTGGAGCACCTGAATACTTTACAGAAGTCTACAGGTAGCAGACAGGACACAAAGAATTAGAGTGCCAGACCAAAACTGAAATGTGAAATTCCTCACTGTGATTTTGAACTTGTAGCTTTCTAAAGAAAAAGAAAATATACTGTGCCTTAAATCAGTAAATGAATACACTCTAACTGTAGCCTGTGGACTTCCATAGCCTTATATTTGATTTTTGAAGTTGACCAAAAATATTTGTGTGGATCATACTGAAACTTGACTTGGGAAAAGGCTTTAAAAAATTCTTTTGACCCCATTTTACACTTAGAGAATTGACAAGTACAGCATATTTTTTGTTTGGAATCACACCAACCAAAGTCAGAAAGCTTTAGATGACCTGAATTTTTCAAGCCTTTCTGTTGTGACCAAAAGAAAAATAAGGAAGGAAAACTACTTCCAGATATGTCTCAACTTTAAAGTCTGTGTGTCAAATTATTTTTTAACATTTTGATCTTTAGTTGTCAAAAAGAAAAAATCCTCTTAATTGTAGTTTAAGCAAAATACTGTATTTAAGCCATTGAACAGCAAAATGTTTGCCAGTGTGAAAAGAAAACTAGACAGGTGGGGTTAATTGTTTGTGTTAAGGCTCCAGGAGTTTTGAATATCAAATTTCACTTTTTAGGAAAAAATATTCATATGTAAACCCATGAAAAGTCACATGTAAAATCCCTTTTGGAGGGTGGGAAGTTACACATTATTCTTCCTATTTCATTAAAGAAAACTAGAAATACTTAAGATTTTAAAATCTTGTTTTAATATAGTAGAAGGATTTCTTACGTAAATTTTTTAATACAGAGAGCTCAGGAAAAACCACTGCTGGCTTTCCTTATTTGTCTCTAGAGGATTCTTTGTGTGTTTTGAACAAAGCCCCACAATTCTGACTTCCCCCCCGCCTCCCTTATTAATTGCTACATAGCACTGAATCTTGAGAAATGATGCCATCTAGAGCTTATTGTTGTACTGTGGGTATCAAGATGTGTGCACACACAATGACTGCACATCAGCTGGTCACAGAGCTGGTTTGAAGCAATACACAGCAAAGGGATAAACAGCTTCCTTTCACTGAGCACTGACTTCAGTCTGGGTGCCACAATGCTGCTGCTGCTGTGGTACAACACAGAACGTGCAATCTTTGTGTCTTCCCTGCTGCTTCCCTCAGTGTGCAGGCTTAGGACTTGTAAAACTCATTGCAGTCACCTCACTTTTTATTTTGTGATGATGTTTCAGCAATCCTAGCCATTGGTGATTTTTTTATATTCTAGTATTGAAACCACTGAGAAGGTAGAACTATCTTTAAGGCCTTTACGTGTCATGATGACTCAAGAAAAACTGTTCAACTTGATTCCCCACTTAGCTTTTATTGTTTTTTCAAGCACAAAGACAGGATAATGATGGCCAAAATACCTAGCTCGGGCAATCAGTGGGGAGGGAAGGCTTCGTTGGTTGTGAAAGGACTTAAAACTTTGAAGAAAACATATGTAATTTTGGGAAAAATCTATTGCTTCTCAAGCAATCTGTCTTTACATATTTTTAACTCTTTCTCTGTTTTAACTCTTCCTCTGTTTTCAGTTCTTATGTAGCTACCATAAATCTGATGTTGTACATGTAACTAACTGGTAATATTCACAGGTGTTTAGAGACGTTGACAGGGTCTTATCTATAAATGTTTGACTAATGCTATAGCAAATTATTGTGCTTATAAAAGTTCTTACACATCATGCCATGTATCATAAGCTTTGGAAAAGTCCTTGTGAGATGCTGAGAAAATCTTGGACATATTTTCAGATAACATTTAAATTGCTGAAAGATGAAATCTCATGCTCTTTAAAAACTGCATTTAGATAGTGATACTTTTTTGTTGTAGTTGAAGGCAACTTGATTGGGAGCTACTCTGGGATGTTCCTATTTTGTTAAGTGGTTTCCCTGTCTGCAGTGTGTATTTCAATTTTTTAAATTTGTCTTTTTTTTTCTTTTTACCTAAGGGTGCATGACTTAGAGTACTGTGTATAGCAAATTCCCTGCTAAATAAACACTTCTGTATATTTTTCTATGGTATTCCAACGTGCTTGCATTGGTACAAATGGTTGTAATTCACAAAAAGTGCCACTTACCAGTGCTGCTCTGTGGAGTGTTGTGTTACCTGTGCTGCTGCTGTACAAACATGCTGATGAGTGTTGTGATCAACGTTTGCCTTCAGTCTTGGCTCAGGTACTCATGTGGAGCAGTTTGGTGCTTTTCCTTCTACCTTGTAACACCTGGGATTCTAAGCAGAAAATAAAAGTAGTAAACAAAAGCCTTGTGGTTGGAGCAGTACTTTAACAGGTGCTTCTTTCACATCTTGAGTAGAATGCAATAAAGATCTTACTGGATGAAGTTTGACTCAGTATCTTAACTCCAACACCTTAGGCTTCGTGAATGGGAAATGCAGTAAAATTCAAAGTGTTTGGTGAATAATGCAGTTTATATAGAGCATCATATGTATAAAACTTGTCTCAGCTAAACTAGTATATTTTGAATTTTTACCTTTTAGAGGTTAATTGCATAGAACTGAGCAAGCAATGCTATGAGCATTTTCATCTTCAGGGCAATTTCATTCAAACATACATGAACATTACTTACTCTACCAGAAAGGTCATATAATTAGTATAGACACTTTGAAAAGTTTTGATTTACTGAAGATGTTCACCAAGAAAACCTGATGCTTACATTTGGTTGCATTAAAAAGGCAGCACACTGACATCTGGCTTTGACAGCATTTGTTAAACTTAGCTACTGTTCTCAGCGGGTGCAATTTTGTTCAATCAGTGTAAGTATACTAGTAGTATTTTAATATGAATGTGTTCTGCTTATATTTGACTTTCTCTGAAGAAAAGAATTGAAATTATTAAAAAAAGACCAACCCCCACATTAAAATAAGCACTAGGTCTAAACAGACTTTTAGCTCCAACAGTTTCTCAAAGCTTTTAGCTCAGGAAGCAACAATACAAGTGTGTAAGGAATTTTTTTTTTTTTAAACAGCTCACAGAAAATATGTCCTAATTGAATCTCTTGCATACTTCATCAGTCACCCAAATTGCCTGAGTTCCTCCAGTAATAAAGCTTGTTCCATATTTGCAGATGACTTTGGTATGTTTTGCTGTCTGAATATACTGCATATCCCCCAGTTCTTTGTAAAGATATCAAAGGAATAAAGTAATTGAGGGGGAAAAATAAAAGGTAGAAGAAAAATGCCCCCACCCCCCTTTCCAAAGTTAAATAAGGAACTAAAATCTAATCCCAAACTGTAAATCATTATTTTTCTCCTTTCTGTCATTTTCTCTATGGGAGCATATTTCTACTTCTGGCTGAAAAAAATATCTACCTAGAAGATCACCAAAGGCAGTTCCCTTACGCTGGGGCCTGCCTTTTTTTGAGTTACTGTGTTGCTACTGCTCTGTTCTTGCTGAGTCCACTATCTGGAAGCTGGGTGTTACAAAACATAATCGATGGTGTTTGATGGATTTTCTTTTTTGTGTGTATGATTTCTTATTAAATCCAAATCTGCAGAATAATAAGCTGGATAAGTTGTCCTGAGTTTTTATATACTACTGTAGTCATGCAAATAACACTGCTAGGATTTTGTTTACTGTGTTGCTAAAGATGTTTGGATGTCCAAAACTTCACCTTCCTGGAAAGGGGATGGTAGGTTTTTATTTTGTTTTCAAAATGTAAACCAAAGAAAAATGTAAAGTTTCTAGTCAGAAATAAACATCTGTACTCTGGAGCAAGGTGATGGCCAAGTATTTTTTTATTTTAACATGTCTATTTAGGGATATATTTTATGTGATATTAAATCATGTGTCATCTATATAGTGGAGAGAAGAGTGCAGTGAAATTATAAACAAAAAAATTGAGTATCTTTGATATGAAGAATGCTATGCACTAAGGCCAGGATAAATTAGCAGAGTCCTGCTTGCAGCCTTTGTCTTAGTTTCTGGTGTGACAGGAGGATATTAACTGCTGATAAAATCAGGGTAGGAAAGCAATGCTTGCATTAAAATGTTATGATTTTGGATATTGAAACAGACATTACTTTTCTCTCTTTTTTCCAGCATCAAGGAAGTGATCCATATCTCATTTTCTTTAAAACCATTAGTCACCATTCTAGAGATACAGCTAATTACTTTTAATTTAAAATAATATTTTGATAGAGCTGTGCTACTTCTCCTGGGAATTGTTTTAAACTTACTACATGCTTACCACCAATTTTCTGCAATATGGCTTAGGAGGAATTTGTACTGCACTGTTCAATAGCCACAGGTCTGAAGAGTATCAAGGATGAAATTCTCAAGGGTCTTTATGTCATGGATGGAAATGGAATCATTACTGTATTTTTGAACTCCTGCTGACGTCATTGACACCCACCCACAGTCTACTGGAAATATAAGTGCAGAGATCAGGTTGTTCACAGATTACGAGGAGACCAACCAAGAAGGGGCAAGCCAAAGCCAAATTCCCTGGTAAGCTCTATTTTAAAGAATGTGAGAGGGAGAATTTCTTTTCTCCCCCGAGTCAAGTTGTGAAATAGGTCTCTAGTATATTAGACCAGGCTGTATTAAATACCGTTGCACTTATATGTAGTAAAATTTAATTTGATGCAGTTTTAAAAATTGAGCTCTCTGGCTCTTGAGCCATACTTTTGCATTCTCCTTGGAGCACACAGAGTTCTGATGCTGTAATAGCACTGTAACTGGGAATGGCTGTATGGAATAAATGTAAACTTAAAAATGTAATATTTTGTGTTGAGTGTTGGACTAGTCCCTCAGAAGAGAGTCCAGTATCTAGAAATAGCTTTGGTATGGGAAACACTTGTTTAGAATAATTTGTTCTTCCAAGTACCTTAATACTATGAAAACAAAGATTTGATAGCACATGGATGCAATGTGCAGTAGGCAGATTTTCCTTGGATTCACATGATTTATGTGTTTACAGTGAGAGCTCTGTAGGGTTTAAGGAGTTTGTCTGTTTGTCCTTACAGACAGTCTGTTGTCTCCAGCATGTGGAAAGTGCTGCTCCTGGGTCTATATACAGTATTGGCTGTGAGAGGATTGGCAAAGAGTGCTCCTTTCCAACCAGAAGAAAAATGGAAGCCTCTTGATAACCCCAGAAACAGAGACCTGGTGAGGAAATGTTTCAAGAGAGCTGAAGTTCTGTGTGGTTTTTTGTTTTCCATCAAGAGACTCCTTAGCTTCTAAATTTAAAGGCAAGAGGAGCCCATTAGATGTAATGTCAGAAACTGTGCACTTTGTATAGTCAATAACCATTCCTCAGTCAAGATGTACCCCTTAACTCAGGAGACGTTCTCAGAGCACAGTAGTGCATAAACTTCCTTAATATCTCCACCCAGCAGCTTTCATTTTTAAAAAATTATTTTGACTATACAGCTACTTGTTTTATGGAACAGAGGGGTAATGATAACCATGTTTCTTTCAAATGCATGCTCTGATTGCATGTTGTTTCATCTTATGAAAATACAAATAAGATTGCATCTGACAGCTACAAAAATGCCACTCAGAGAACATTTACACAATCTTAACAAGAATTTGGGAAGGGAAAGAATTGTTTCCTGTAATTTTTCCTCAGTGTTTTAAGCAGCATTAAAGTTCAAACCAATTGCCCGCTGTTGCTGACTCTCAGGGGAATGTTTGACAGAACTGTCCTGTTTGCTCTCAGCAGGGGTTGTTTGGCTGTGCCTGTTACACAAGGGGTGCAGTTATATCAAGGCCCCATGATTCAGTGGGGAGCATAAATGAGCAGCAAACAGCTGCTGGTCTTTTGACTTCACATAAGATGTGCACGCCATGGATGGAGTGGACATGTCTGAATTAGGTTGCCAACACTGTATCAGTTTATGGCCAGAAGAGAGGATTTCACCCCACAAAGGAACAGATACTACATCTAATTTGTGTCAAGAGAAATAATTAATCTCCTGTGGTCATGCTCTGTTCTCACATCTGCAATATGCTCAGTTTTTTAGAACACTCCAGGCTTACTTCTTGGGCAGGGGTCTTGATCTCAGAAAGTTCCCAGCTACTTTCCCTGTGAGCAATGAAGGACCGAGGCCTGTCATGTTCTACTCAGATCCTATTGCTTCTGCATCTGCAGATTATGAAGAAAGGAAAAAATCTTCTCAGAATTATTTCAAAGGCTGAAAGATTCTGCTGACAAAGGTAAAAGGATGCCTTGTGCTCTAATGTTGTTACGTGTCACCAAGAGAAAGATTCTGACTGGAGTATAAATGCAGCTTCTTTCTCAGAAGGAATTAAAAATGCAGGACCTTAACCCTTACCTGAAGTGGGTTTTTGAATTCTTGAGGCAGAGAGTAATGAGGTAATTACCACTTAGATAAAAGAACATGTGGTGCTTGTGCAGATCTATATAGACCATGATTTTGTGTTTCCTCTTTTTTTTCTCCCCTCCTTCACATGGAGGAGAATTCTGAAAATGTACAGATAATAGAGGATGCAGGTTTTATGTAAGGAATTGAAAACAATGAGATTATAAATTGAGATTAATGATTTCTTGTGATATATATTAGGAAAATTAATTTAGACATAAGTTACTGCACTAACAAAGCCTATATTAACTTTTACATTCAAGGTAAATATTGTTTTCTTCTGGTTTACAAATAGTTAAGAATTTCAATAAGATTTACATCTAAGAATTTTGGTGATTTACTCAGTATCTTAAAGTGCATAAGCTGTAATCAATATTCAGCTTAGGACTTCCAGCTCTGTCCTGTTCTCAGCCTGCTTTACCCCTTCTCTCTTTGTAGTCAAAACTGAAGCTCCATTATTTTATTATCATGAACCATAATAAAGACTGCACTCAAATGTTAATAGTAAATTCCTTTTTGCTGCGTTTTTATGTCAGGAGAAAAGCACCACAGCATGTGTATTTTGTGCATGAAACATTAATGAAAAGGGAATCAGAAGGGATGCCCTACTCTAAGTCACAGCAGCGGTGAGAAAATGACTGGTGGGCGTTCTTTGTCCTGAGTAATTCAGAATGGTCACAGCAGTTCTCTACAGGGTTCAGAACCGTTTTGTGGGAACAGAGGATCAGCTGGTGTTTTCATGGCTTGTTTTGGATCATACCTTGGTTGCAGATGGGATATCTCTGCGTTTGTCTCACACATTTGTATTTTGGGGGTGTTTTTTTGTCTTTTTCAGGCATTAACTTCAGAACTCCATGCCAAGTGGAAACCTTCACAGCAAAATCTTACTGCTTTGACTTTTGTTACCTGACAAGTCAAAATTGTCTTTACTGTCCCCGTTTCTCCCAATGGAATCCGGTGTCCTGCTGTAACGAGCACGTATCCTGTCTATTGACAAATGTGTGCTTTGGCTACCACACTTTGTCAGCAGAATTGTGCTTAAGTGTGAATAAACCAGGAGTGCAACAGCGTGCATTCAACTTCTGCCCAGTGTCTTTTTTCAAAGCCGGTAAATAACTGATCCCTTTCAGTTTAGCAGAACGAGACGTCCCAAGGCGTTCTGTGACAATTTTGCAGACCCTCTTTTGACACAACCCCTTTCTCGGTGGCCCTCTGGCCGCTTGTGCCCCGCTGCAGCCCCGCACGCCCATGTCTGACCCCGCCCTAGTCAGAACGGCACCACCAGCCTGTGTGCGGAGTTCCAGGAGCCCCTCCGGTGCAGTTTCCGAGGCACTGGAGGCCGCTGTGCCCGCGGCCCTGCGCTCGCCGCCCGCCCTTTCCTCCCGCCTCAGGGCGGGCCCCTCACGGGCGGCGGGCGCGGCAACCGCCGCCCGGAACGCGCGCGCGCGGCCGCGGGCTGCGCCGGGCGCCTTAGCGGGACGGACCCGGTGCCTCCGTCCCAGGGCTCCCGCGGGCCGGGCCGCGCCGTGCCGGGGCCATGTCGGGCTTCAGCCCGGAGCTGATCGAGTACCTGGAGGGGAAGATCTCCTTCGAGGAGTTCGAGCAGCGCCGCGAGGAGCGCAAGAGCCGCGAAAAGGTGAGGCTGCCCCGCTTGGCTGCCCCACGGCCCGGGCCGCTGCCCTCCTGACGGCACCTGGCAGGGGACGCCCCGCTGCTCTGCCTGTGTGGAGGGGCTCCCGCTCTCTGCTGCTGTGGCTGCGTAGTTGCGAACTTGCGGGCACAAGCAGCAGGAGAGCCGCGGTGAGGAGGCGGGCGGTGTGTGCGGGGAGCAGCGGCCGGCCCGCGGGTCAGTGGGGCTTTGGGTCGGAGCAAGCAGCGGCTCGGGCTGTGAACTCATCCCGAGTGAGCTGCTGCAGCTCCCCTCCTGCACCTGCGGGAGCTCTGAGGGACAGAGCCAGTGCGGCTCCTCCTTTGAATTTGTGGCAGCACAGCTTTTCGTCCCACAGTCTGTAGGCAATAATTATCTTATTAAAAGAAAACGTGTATGATTTGTCGGAGTGATGCAGTTACTTTGCTATCTTTGTGTCAAAATGCTACTGAATTTCCGCATTTCTTGGTCTTCAGAGAGCAAATTCAGCAGAACTCAGCTGTCGTAGAGGGATAAATATTATCCTAGGGCAGCATTCTTACCGGATTAATGAGTGCTGTTTTGCTCTTTTGTTTTGTATTTAAAAAGATAGGCTTCTGGAAGGATTTGTCACACATAACTTTTTTTTTTCCTAATACAGTTAACTATGTACTTTATTATAGTGCCAGATTAGCAATGGACTGGTGTCTTCAGACAAAACTAGTGGGAACAGTCACCATCTGAGTCACCCCACAGTGATAAGAATATGAATATCTTGAAAGCAAATAATGCTGAGTTTTAGTCACTTAAAAACACCGTGCTCATCCCATCTGGCAGTGCAAAGGCTGGAAAGCCATGGTCCTAATGGTAACTGGAAATAGATGGGGAAATAAAAATGAGTTGTAGTCTAAAGCTAATAACTGATGTTGTTGGTGTGTGCAGGATGGCGAAAATGCATCTGCTGAGGAAAACGAGGAGGATGTAGAGGCTCCATCTTCATCCAGAAAAGCATCTGGGAAATCCCAAAGTCAGGATGAAACTGACGGTAGATGTTTGCAACATAATCGTTCCTGTTTAAAAAGTCACTGGAAGCGTTTGCTCTTTGATAACTGACTTCATCAAAACCTGGCTCCATTCTTCCCCTTCTGGTCTTTGAAGGGACTGAATTAAAAGGGAAAGTAAATTAATAAATGAGGTTTTTTAGATGGGGGCAGGGGAGGAAAAGTCTTGTGTTTAGATACTTAATACCCAAGTCAGAATAAAAATAACCAAATTGAAAAAAACAACCATAAAGGTTGTTGGGGACCAGGTGTAGTCCCCAGGTCCCTCTCCTATACAGGCAATACATTATAGATTTGTTTTTCAGTCCCAACTTGATACTGTAGTTATTTTTTATCAAATCTTTAGGTGCTCAATTCCCCAGCTCAAACTTTTGAACCCTACATATTTGGAGTTTTGCATATAGATCTGTGGACTGTTATAACCTGGGTTAACTTCATAATGAGAACTTGTAAATAAAAAATGTGAGATTTTTAAAAAACTATATGCATTAAGCATATTTATTCCAAGTACTTAGCATCATTTTTTTATTTATTTGAAAGAATTCTGTTCTTTTTCCAGAGAAACAGTCTGGGTTTTGGATTTACACATGTTAAAAGGTACTTGTCATGGATGGAATGGTTGCAAGATCTTGTTTAAATTACTTCTAAAAATTGGTTGCTGGATTGTTGTGTGGTAGAATTCTCTGCTCACTTATAGCCTCTTCAGCTGAAAAGAAGCAGCCAGCCAGCTCAGTGCTTGAAAATTGCTTAGGATTCTTCTGCATTGAGAAAAATGTTGATTAAACTTCATTCATGTTGCTTCATTCTGTGTTCCTCCATGCTTTCAGTTCAGACATCCAAAAGATCTTACAGGCTGGGCTTACCAAGCACTGGTGATGAATAATGCAGAGCTTTAAAACCAAACTGGCAGTTAATAGTTTTTCTGCATTTCTGCAGGCAGCATTCTTACAGAATAGCTGCTTCAAGTGGGCTGCTGTTTCCTCTGCACTTATCCCTATAAGCAGCATGTCCTCTTCATTGTATCATAAACAAATTTTACTTCTTTCTCAACCAGGGGAAACAGCAGATGGGGTCAGTAAATCCGTTCATCGGGTCTTTGCATCCATGCTTGGGGAAAATGAAGAGGAGGAGGATGATGAGGAGGAGGAAGAAGAAGAAGAGGAGGAAGAATCTACTGAGCAGCCTACAGCTGGAGATGTTTTTGTTTTGGAGATGGTTCTTAATCGAGAGACCAAGAAAATGATGAAAGCAAGTATTTAAACTTACATGTAACTTCCCTGTGTCTCCTGTCTATAAATGCCACTTTCAGCTACTTGCTGAGAAATTTGCCTGAAAATTGTTCCATGTAGGATAATCCTGCTTATGCTGGTGTTTGTTATGCTGTCTTTGGTTTTCATAAAATCACTGTAATTTGCTGTTTGAAAGCTTTCAGAAATAATTAAACCAGTTTTTCCAGTGTCAGAAAAGTATGAACATTAGCAAGTGTTTGGTCAGTCATTTAGTATCACTAGTACTTAAATAACTTGGTGTTAGGTGGTGTTAAGCACAACAGGATGTCTCCCGAATTTGGGCACAACTCAACCTTGGGCAGAAATAACATCCCTTTTCCATTTAGGAGAAAAGACCTCGCAGCAAACTTCCTCGTGCCTTGAGGGGTCTGATGGGAGAGGCCAACATCAGGTTTGCTCGAGGAGAGCGTGAGGAGGCCATTCTGATGTGCATGGAAATCATTCGACAAGGTATGGGAGAATGGGCAAGCTTCTGGGCTTTAAGGGTGAGGTGAAATTTCTGTGTGCAGGAGGAGGATTCAGTGTGGCTTCACTGAAGATGAAAATAAGCAGTACAAGCAAAGTCAGGGTATAAGGAGCAGAATTAAGAATAAGTGGTGCATTTCCTTTTTTTTTTTGCTTATAAAAAGAAACTAACACCACAGTCCTGCAGAGGCCTGGGCCTTGGCTTAGCTTTACACAGTTTGCTTTTATTGTCTCTGTAGATGAAAGGTATAAGCAGCAACAGGACTTACAGTGTAGAATATTACTATAAATGGTTGTTAGATTCAGTCAGGCTGTTTAATAATTTATAGAAAGGAATCAGAAGCTTGTCTGCAAGTTTTTCTTGAATTTAAACAGCACATGCAGGTGTTTCATATAATTCTGATACCTGTTCTTTGAGAAAGGCAAGTTATTTGTTTCCAGTGTGGATTTTAAACAATAAATCTTAGTCATTCTTTTTGTCTTTTCACAGCTCCTCTTGCTCACGAGCCATTTTCCACTCTTGCCATGATCTATGAAGACCAGGGTGATATGGAGAAGTCACTCCAGTTTGGACTGATTGCAGCTCACTTAAATCCTAGCAATACCGAGGAGTGGGTTAGACTGGCAGAAATGTCACTGGAGCAGGACAATATTAAACAGGCTGTTTTCTGCTACACAAAAGGTAGTGTAGCAAATGTTTTAATAATTTAAAATTAATGGTAGGTGCTAATGGCAATAATTTTATTTGCTTCTTTCTAGTTTAGTTTGCTTCAGGGTGCTAAGATTCTGATAGCTCTGTCTGGACTTGGATGAAAGATTAAAGAATCTGTAATACAGGATGTCCTTACAAAAACCTTGTGTGTGTCCGTTAAAGTGAATCAAAGAAATGAATGTGAAATCCACTGTTGCCTTTTCCTAAACTCCTCCTATGCTGCTGCTGCTTCTTCCTGCAGCTCTGAAATACGACCCGACCAACGTGCGCTACCTGTGGGAGAGATCCAGCCTGTACGAGCAGCTGGGGGAGCACAAGATGGCCATGGATGGCTACCGGCGCATCCTCAACCTCCTGGCTCCCTCCGACGGCGAGCGCTTCATGCAGCTGGCCCGGGACATGGCCAAGTGAGTTGGGTTTGCAAACACTGCCATTTGCTGTGCCAGAGGGGGCTGGTGGTTCAAGTGTGCAGCTCTCCCACAGTAGCCTTTACTACCTTGTTAACTACTTGGTATCATTTCTTGTGGCAAGCTGTTGCTGGCCTGTTTCAAAACAGTTTAAGGTCTTTTGATCTTGGAGTTTGTGAAATGTACCAAAAAAATGCAAGGGGTATCACAGTCTCTGGTTTATTTCTTTTACCTTTCGAGTGCATTTTACTCAGAGGTTGAATCAAGGTGCAGGAAACAGTGAGATTTTCTTTTGGTTTTTGATGTTCATTATATCTTATCTATAACACAGCTACACAGAGACTGCTTTCTAGGTTAACAAGGCAAAAATGGCTCTAGATGTCTGCTTCCAAGGTCACTTATACCCCAAATTGTCCAATTATTAAATGGCAACAAATTTATTTTCACTTATAAACCAGTGGCTATTAATTTCTGACCCTCATTGTGGGATTTTTTGACCCAATGGCAGAACACTGTTTTGTGAAGAAGAAAGAAGAACAACAAACCCTCGCCCAAAACCCTCCATCTTGTAACCTACACATTACTAGTATACTACAAACCTAATTTTTGTACATCTTCCACCCAGTGATAAAACTTTTCTGTTTAATCACACAGCAGTACCCTCTGTATTATCCCACAGTCTTGGGAGCCTTTCCCAGGGCCTCAGGTCAAATGGAGTGTGCTTTTGAGGATCATTGCTTGTCAGAACTGAAAGACTGAAATTCTCAGGATTCAGGGTTCCAACGAGGATGTGTATCATAACAATACTGTTAGTGAAGGTTTCTGAAACCAGGTTAATGTGCTACATGATTGATGCCTGGCTCCAATGGGGGAGACTATGATGAAAACTCCAATAATGTCCTAACAAATAGGGGAGGAAAAGAATTGTTAATTATTTGAAATACGTAACAATTGTCAGCAACTGTAAGGAAAGGAAGCTCTCCCCCTTCCTCAGTGTATTTTATGACATCCACTTGCTAATGAAAATCTTTGCTAATAAGCAAAAACAAGAGAAATATTAAAATCCTTTTGCTTCTGTTCAAAGTACATATTGTCAGTTATGTCAAACACCTGGTATCTCTTACCTGTGTTTTCTAGGAGTTACTATGAAGCCAATGATGTGACCTCTGCCATTGAGATCGTAGAAGAGGCCTTTACCAAGCACCAGAGCCTTGTGTCCATGGAGGATGTTAACATTGCAGCTGAGCTGTACATCTCCTCCAAGCAGTACGACAAAGCTCTGGCGGTACGAACAGTTCAGTGCATCTGGGTGTCACTTTCAGCCCCTCTTTGCCTGCCAGAACGGAGAGTTTATGTTCCTGCCATGCTGAAATGGGGTCCTGCTCCTATAAAGATAGAGCTCATCAGACACAGACTGCTTGCTCCTAGTTCTGTAGGAATTAGCATTTAAATTAATGACTGGATTTAATAAATTGAGGGGTGATAGACTTGTATGTTTTTTGAGGCTTAAAATTTTGGAATCTTTCCACTCCTTCTCTATAGTGGCCAGAATCTTAGTAGCCAGAGACCTTCAGGCTGGTTTTGTGAGTAATACCAGCAAAGGTCATTCTCTAAGTGGAAGGTTAAAATCATGACACTGAATGCTTTGATGGTTCAAATGCAGATTGTTGTGCTTTATCTGGCAGACTTGTGTTACAACTAATAATTTATGCATTAAGCACTAAGCATACATTCCAGAAAGACAATACATCTTGACTCTCAGGCGTTGGGAACTGGAGAAGATTGCTTATCTGCTCCAAATTTGTTAATTCTCACTTTTGAGGCGTATTTCCAACTGGATTTGGTGTGGCTTTGAGAGGGAAGATGTTGGTATTTGGCCACTGTCATACTTTCCAAGATAGATTGAAAAGACCCTGTAAGTTGGAACTTCTTGTAAACATTTTTATTTCCCAATATGAAATTATTTAGGGTTTTTTTTTTCCTCCTTTAGATTTTATTCAGCTCTCTCTCTGTCAGAGCACAGTATCATGAGCCTGCAATCAATTCCTCTGATCCTTTTTTGTACTTCTTCCCTCCTTAAACATCAATCAGTCAATTTTATGTAGACAGTATTTAGCTACTGGATTTATTAATAGAGTAGAACTGTAGTCACAAAACCATTTCCCCGTTTGTTTTTGAAGGTTCTGCTTGGGTAGATGAATGCAGCTTCTCTTCTGATAACTTTTGTGATGCCTAAAACTGTCACATGGGCTTGGTTGCTCCATTTGTGCTTTAAATCTTTGAAATGATCCAAGTTACTTTTCTGTTTTAGGTTATTACAGATTTTACGGGAATTGTACTTGAAAAAAAAGTACCAGAAAAAAGTGCAACTGAGGAGAAAAAGGGTAAGTAGCTGTCAAGTTGTTACTGTGATCCTGCTGTTCATGTGATACGACTTATTTTTTACCTTTTCAGCTCCTGGGTATATTTTGCTGCCTTGTTGACAGGCTTTTCTCTATTGAAACCTGTGGGTGCTCTTAGTGAGAGGTCACATGGTGTAACCTCAGCTTGCTGTAAGAAGTTACTCTGGTGTCCACATAGCCCTGCTGACTCACTGAAGACAAAGACTGTTCTCCAGGCAACTGGAGGCCTTTTAAAGTTCTAAGCATTCCTCTGAGTGTTTACATCAGACCAGCTATTTCTACCAGCTAAATAGCTTCTAAAAAAAAGATAAAAAGATGAGTTTAGTGACAACTGTACTCAAGAATATCAACCTTTGACCTAAGACTAATGTTCTTTAGACATCCTGCATCTGTTATTAAACATCTAACTGAAATCTAGGCATACTAGCTTGTAATTTAATGAATTAGGTTGTCTTTGAGAAACCTGCTTTATGAAATTCATTTCATCTGAAAATGTATTTTTGGGCTGTGGAATGGACAAAGCACACCAACTCCATAAGCAGACAATCTGTTTTGTGATTAAAGTGGTCGTTTCAGCAGTCTGATCCAAACCCAATACAGGTATAAAATATTTCTGTTGGCTTTTTTCTTTGATTGACCAGGTAAAAATACTGTTGATTTATGAACAACTGTCCTGATGGAAACTTTCAGCAGATAATTTATAAGAAACGAAACTATAATGAGTCTAGGAATTAGAACACGGTTTCCACGTTACCTCCTGTGTGCAATTGGTTATGAGAGAGCTTCTAAAATAGAGCTTGGTTCTCCACTCTCTGTTGCTTTGTACCTTTTGTAACTTTTATAACTGCTTCCTGCTCTGCTGTCTTTAAAAAAAAACCCAAACAAAACAAAACAACACAAAAACCCCCAAACCAAACCAAGAAAAACCGAGTCCACTTTTCAGAGTAAGCTGCCAATCAATTATGGATTCAAAAGCAAGTAACTGTTGGCTTACCTGGTGCTACTGAGTAATCTCATAATCTTTTTAAAAAGATACAGGTGCAGCGGTAGAAACTCAGGAAAGCCAGGAGGCAGTGACTAATGACCAAAGTCATCCAGCTGCTGAATCCAGTGCTCCAGGTAAGTAATTTAATTTCTTAATTTCATACAAGTCTGTGGACTGATCATATGCTTAGGAACCAGCTTGCAATCATATAACAGCTGGGAGATTTGTAACAGCATGGAAACACGGCTGCATCCAGAAAAGGATTCTTCTGTACTTTTCTTTTGTCCCTTACTCAGAACTTCCTTCTAACCCAGCCAGACACTTTTCATTTTGTAAAAATGTATCAGTAGGTGAATGGTTACCCTTGTGCTGGGTATTACCGTGCTCAGAGAATGATGAATTCATCTGCATGTTGTGATTTGCAGTAATGGGATGTAGGAGGTAAAAGGGAAACCTTAGGTTGGAATTCACAGTTTTCTGAGCTTTTAGCAATCACTTTGAATGTCTGGTGTAAGCACTGAAGTGAAGGAGGTCTTAAACAGGAATTAAGGAGATGTCATGACTGTGTGTGAAGGGCCTATGATAATGGAATTTTATTGTGTGACCTTTTAATTGGCTGGTACTGTCATGGTTAGCTGCTGTGCCTCATGTTTGCATTCTGATCAGATTGCATTCATCCTACTTGTGTGAAGTTCTGTAGGTGATGTGCTTAACAATGTGCTCAGGCAGTGCCTGGTACACAGGACTTAGTAAGAACAAGAACCTTAATATGGGGCATTTCCTTCAAAAAAAAAAACCAAGGAGAAGAGGGTACAGGTGCATAAATTGTTAAATAAAAGCTTTATTAAGCAAGTACCTCTTAAGTAGGCAAAGGGTCTAAGCACATCCCATGTAATTCTGCTGTTGAAGTCGATGCAGAATGACAGCATTTGGTACCTCATGGAATTATTAGTCTCAGAGTCAGCAGGAAGACGTTGCTTCAACTCTTGGAAAAGACAGAGGAGGAGAAAAAGAAGAGGAGACTAACACTTGCTAGAGTTCATAAGAATATTTTCTTCAGTGGAACTGAACATGGCCTGGAGGGGAAGTGCTTGTTAAAGCCTCTGGGTTCAGAAGGAAATTCTTTATCTTGTCACAGCTGTGGAGAAGAAGGTCAGCTGCTGCATACCTGAGGGTGTTCCCATAGACATCACGGTCAAGCTGATGGTGTGCTTGATTCACTTGAACATCCTGGAGCCACTCAGTGTAAGTGGAAACCAACTCAGAAGGCGGGGGAATGTTCTAAGAAATTACAAAAGTAATTGTTCCTGTTTTTGTAGACTGAGGTGGTTGAGGGAGCTGTGGAGATTCTTTTTGCTTCTCTCTCATGCCAAGAGAGAAACCTCACAGGCCTGTAATAGCAAAAGAATTTTCTTTGTCCTTAGAAATTATGCCTCCATGGAAATATTACTAAAGCACAGTAAGTCACGGCCTGTGTGCTGTGACAGGCCCAGGACCACAGTGCAAAGTTGCTGAACACTAAGGAACATGTTTTCACTTTGCTTTAAAGCCATAGTAAATCTGAAGACTCTTCTTTCATAAAGGACACTCCTCACTGATGGGCACTTCAACCCACTGGATGTGTGAAACATATAGAATAAAAAAATGTGGCCTTTTCAGGAATTCTGAATTTCAGATCTTCTATTTTTCACTTCTAGATTAACATTCAAATAAAGGAATTATTGTTCAGAATGCAAATAGAATAAAAATAATTGGATAAAAATGTAAGCTTCCAATAACCATGCGTTAAAGAAATGTTCTCAGTGTTTATTTGTGCTTTAAGTGTTTGTATGGTTTTTTTAAAGCCTCTTTTGACTACTCTGGTGGAACAAAATCCAGAAGAAATGGGTGACTTGTATTTGGATGTCGCAGAGGCATTTTTGGATGTTGGAGAATACAACTCAGCACTGCCTCTCCTGAGTTCCCTTGTCTGTTCAGAACGATACAACCTGGCTGTTGTGTGGCTTCGGCACGCAGGTGAGAAGAGGCAGGACTGCTGAACATGGGGGACTGAGAGATGATAATACAATGCTGAGCATTTCCAGTGACCTTTATCCAAGATCACAGGAATTTTAGATTGACTGGTTGAATGATAATTGGTATTTGCAGAACTGTAATTGACGTTTATCATGACAATTCTGTCAAGCTTAGCATTTTTTTGGTCTTCATATACACTGAAATTTACGTCAGCTGAAAGTACTTTATGTTCATGTAAGTGAAGCAGCATCTATTCTGCATTTCATGCTGTATCAGCTGATGATGTTTGAAGTGAAACTGTGGATACATCAGTGCATATGTCTGAATATTTTCACTTAAAAATACATGGTTTAGATGGCTTTACTAAAAAGGTATATGAACTTATTTGCAAACTTTGAAATCTTTTTCTGCCATTTACGTGTGTTGTATTGCTCATGGTATTTCTAGAGTGCTTGAAGGCTTTGGGACACATGGAGCGTGCTGCAGAGAGCTATGCCAAGGTTGTTGATCTTGCTCCTTTGCATCTTGATGCAAGAATCTCACTTTCAACACTTCAGCAGCAGCTGGGCCGACCTGAGAAAGCTCTGGAGGCTCTGGAACCAATGTATGACCCAGATACACTGGCTCAGGATGCTAATGCTGCACAGCAGGTGGGCCAAGTGTTCTGTGCTTCCATTTAGGATGTGTTACCCTGCCAAACTGTGCTAGTAGTCCAAGATGTCTGCATAGTACCAGGGATTCAGACCTATTTCCCCGTGGTGAGCTTGCAGAGTGACTAATTAATTCCAGCATCAGGGACACGTCCTCCTGACTATCTCCATGACCAGTCCCTCAGCATTTCTCCTGTCCCACCTGGTAACTTCTGTGCAATGCACAAGCTTTTGGCCACCGAGAGTCAGTTGTGACACCACTCCCTCTACATCAAGTTGATCAGCAGTTGCTACATGTGAGCTACATGTTTTGGCCTCTGCTGATTGTAAGGAGAGGTTCTGAATCCCCTCTCTAGAAGCACCTTCACTATAGGTAAGAGTCATGCCAAATTTTTCTGAAATTGGAGAATTTGGAACAGTAACACCTGAGAGCACTTAGGGAGAGCTTGCCTGCTGCTACAGATTCTTACAGCTTTCTGGAAGCTTTACAATCCTATTAGTACAGTACTGAGTCAAAATTGTTTTGTAAACTCACTTTCTGTGCAAGAGGTTGAATAATAATGTTCACTGTTGTCCAGGAATTAAAGCTACTCCTCCATCGCTCGACACTGTTGTATTCCCAAGGCAAAATGTATGGTTACATTGACACGTTGCTCACAATGCTGGCAATGCTGCTGAAGGTAAGCAAATCTTTCCAGCTGCACTGTAAACAATTGGACAGCTGTGATTTGGGTCAAGACAAACAACGAATGAACTCAGGAGGAAATCTAGTGCGCTTCCATATGTAAATGGTTTCATAATTTTGTTAGCTAGTAATCTTGCAGGTAGCTTTCAATACTGGTGTTCCTGCCTGTAGTGTTCAGAACAGAGAACAGTTTGTGTGTATAATTATTGATACAGTGACTTCAGCTCCCTGTTCTCAGTGTACTTACAACCCACTGAATTCTAAAGCTGCATCTTGCCTTTTTAGCACTCAGCACAGAGCTTTCTTGAGGTGTTGATACTGGCTTCTATTTCAACAATTTTCTTTTTAATTTCTTTTTTTTAAATTTTTTTCTTGTGATAAAATGACAAAATAAGAATTTGTTTAGCCAGTTAATACAGTGGTGGTGGTTTTGTGTTAATAGTTTTTTGTTTATTTTTAAATAGGGATTGAGGGGACTATTTAGACCTCCATTTTATCCACCTGCTCAGCACCTTGACTATTGTATTATACTGGTTGAATGGCTATCCACATACTTCTGAAACTGATAGAGAAAGGCATTGTTCTTCTTATACGTCTATGCAAAAAGTCTTGATTTCAATATGCCCAGGGATGTTCCAATCCCAGGAGATGTCTTTTTAAGTAGCTTAAAGGGTTTGTATCTTGCTTTTGCTTCACCCAGTTTGCACTGGAGAACGAGACAAGGCAGAGATGGTATTGCTCTTGGGAATGTTCTCTCTCATGACCTTGCTGTATGGTGGTGTCGCAGACTGTGTTGGGATGTAACGTGAGCGAGATGGATTGGCCATAAAGCTGCCTTTGTCATAGGATGTTATACTGTAATCTGAAATGCTGCCCTTAAATTTGTTTCTAGGTAGCAATGAGCAGAGCTCAGGTGTGTTTGATATCTAGTTCCAAATCTGGAGAGAGACACCTCTATCTTATTAAGGTGTCAAGGGATAAAATTTCTGACAATGATGACCAAGAGACAGCAAATTGCGATGCGAAAGGTAACGAATCACAGATTGTTTATTAAGAACAAAGCAACAAGGTGAACTCCATAGTTCTGAAAAATTATAGAAATGTTACTATTTTGCATGCTAAATCCATGCAGTTCATGTTAAAATTGGTTTATTCCTAGGGCAAAGAAGGCAGCAAGACTGAAGATAATATATCGTAAGGGAACAGTCCCCATTCAGAGAAAAATAGTAAGATAACAGAATAATTCTTATGGAGAAGGGCCTTTATGGCCCTCTGGAGAAGAGATTTTATGGGCCAACATTCTCCTCAGGGCAAATACTATACACTCAAATCTAGAACATAATACAAATGCATTTTAAAAGTGGTGTGATTTTTTTTAGCTGGCCCAGGCTTGGTTGAGCCAGACTACGTGTTCTTAAGCCCTGCTTGATAAATTAGGGAGAGTAACTTCATTGCATTGATGTAGTATGTTTACAGGTTGAACTGGGTGTATTGTTTGCCTTTTGTTCCCACATTGTGGTTTTTGCTGGAGTTTTACGAACTGCCCTTAAACTGAGAAAAAGTAAATACTTCATATTAGCTGTTAGTGCTACAACATCTTTGGAAATATCAGTTTGATGTATGCATCTATTTTGTAAAAATTTCTATTTCTTGTTCTAATTTTTCTCAACTTTCTGGCTCCAATTTTTAGCCATTTTTGCTGTTCTCACAAGTGTTCTGACAAAAGATGACTGGTGGAACCTCCTCCTGAAGGCTATTTATGCCCTGTGTGACCTCTCCCGGTACAAGGAGGCAGAGCTACTTGTGGATTCCTCACTGGAATATTACTCATTCTACGAGGATAGACAAAAGCGCAAGGAGCTGGAGTACTTTGGGCTCTCTGCTGCAATTCTGGACAAGAACTTCAGAAAAGCTTACAACTATATCAGGTGGGCTACTGAGAAGGCAGAGCAGTCTGTGCTGTAGTTGCCTCCACTGAGGCTGTAGTCATACTTCTGAGGATACTGCTGAAGGAGGCAGGCTGATGCTTTTTAGCCTTGGCTAAAAGAGAGAAACTGAAGGAGCTTTTTGATAGCCTCACATTCCAGAAAGCCACAATGCAATAGGTTGGTTGGTTGGTTGGTTGGTTGGTTGGTTGGTTTGGCCAGAACCGCTGGTTCTGTTTTTCACTCTCATCTTTGCCTCAGTCACTGACCTTCTCTTTGAGTGTCTGTTCTTATTTAGGATACAGTATTTACTACATAGCATTTACTAATTTCTGGCATGCTTCTCATTCTGTAGAATCATGGTAATGGAAAATGTCAATAAGCCCCAGCTGTGGAACATCTTCAATCAAGTCACGATGCAGTCTCAGGATGTCCGTCACCATCGCTTTTGTCTCCGCCTGATGCTTAAAAATCCTGACAATCACGTGCTGTGTGTCCTCAATGGGCACAATGCCTTCGTGTCTGGCAGCTTCAAGCATGCTCTTGGTAATATCTTTCATGTTCTAATATCAACAAATAGAATACGTGGAAGTTTATAAAAAGTTGTGGTTTTTTTTATCAGAAAATTATAGGTTCACAATGCTAGTCTGGTGCTTTAATTATTCTGTACACAAATCAGAGCATTGCTGAAGAGTTTTGCTAATAAAAATTAAGCTGGCACGTTTCAAGTTTAGCACACATTGCAAATATAACTAACTTGCAAAGATAATTGGAGGCTAATGATGATAACAAGCACAGAACCAGCCCAATTTAAACAGCAAATACAGCTGGTTGCATGTTTTAAGCAGGCCTTTGAAGTAAACCTAAACAGCTTTCAGTCAAGCCCTCCAAATGTCACATTTAAATCCCAGAAAGGACCATGTGTGCCTTCTGTGTCTGATTGTTTTCTGCTTCCATTTTTGCATAACAATCTGCATTCTTTCTTCAGAATCCAGGAGGTGCTGATAATACACAATTTTATTCCCTGTTTTTTCCTGTGTGTTTTGATGTAGGTATATTAGACTGTTTCTTTTCTTAGTTCACACTTCTAATTCAAAGATTTCTTTTTTGCCCTTAAATTCTTAAGGAATGCTTTTCACAACCAACATCCTGATTCATTTATTTGCTTTTAGGTCAGTATGTGCAAGCATTCCGTGCAAACCCAGATGAACCTTTGTACAGTCTTTGTATTGGCCTGACTTTCATCCACATGGCCTCTCAGAAATATGTGCTGAAAAGGCATGCTCTTCTGGTACAGGTGAGGCAGTGTGATTACTGTTACCCACAGTGTTTCCTGGCTTTGTATCTTGCAGATGGTTATGGCTACAACACACTGTTTAAATAAATTTTCATAATTAAGATGGCATTTCAAAAGAGGGAAGTGGCGAAACATGAGCACAGATGAATGTGCTTTTGAACTATAGTTACACCACCTGAGTCTCCTCTCCTTATGGGTAAAGGTAGCTTGTTACTCACTCATTGATGTTTACAACTGCCAGCTGTTTGTGAAAATAATACTGATTTCTTGGTGGCTGTAATCTGGATTTTCTTTGAAATTTTTCTTGGCCTGCCTTACTGTAGAATGGAATCTATGCCACGTGCCCTTCATAGACATGCCTCAAACTGCATTGTTGAAGTAAATTTTACAAGCTCAGAAAGTGGGGTTTTTTCCCATCTTCCTTTTCCACTTTCAGGTGCCTCTTACAGCTCTCTTTGTAAAGACCTTGTGAGCTCCAATTTAGGCTACCCTCAAATTTTCAGCTTCCTTATTTGCATTTTTCTTTTCATCTGCAAGATCCAGTTACAAGCCATGGACTGAGTATTCCTAAACAGAACCTTGAAAGTAATTTCCTCTACTTTCCACCAAGTATTTTCATTAACTTGAAATACCTTCTAATTCCTGTAGCTGCTGAGCTCAGAGTCAGCACAATATGGTGATGATCCTGAGCTCTTGTGACTTCTGAAATTGCTGAAAGACTGCAGCTTGCACTGATATTGACAAAAGCTACAGGTCCCCAACTACTCTAATACAAAACCAGTTATGATTCTGTCCAACTTCAAGACATTATGAACTTGCAAACTTTGGCCTAATTTTAGTATTTTTATCCCCTTTTTTTTCTGTAACCAGCCCGCCTTTCTTAAAGGGGCTGCCCTGTTCTCCTTTTATAACATACTTGAACAATGTCCTATTTATGTTACCCCCTGGCAATACAGTTCCCTGCTCTCTCTTCTCATTTCCTGCTTACTATACTCAATGATTTTACATCATTTCTTGCTGCTATGGCAGTTAATTAGTAATGACCTAAATTATGATCAATAGCTGCTTGTATCTGAACTAATTCCTCCTATTGAAGGAGGTACCTTCTCTGATTACCAACAGGGTCCCTAGAAAGAAGGTCCTCTATTTACAACAGAATCATCACACTCCAAAGTGGTAACAAGACAAAATGCACGGGAGGGGAGGAAGAAGTTGTGTGCTCTGTTTCTCTTACAGGGATTCTCCTTCCTTCACCGCTACTTGGACCTGCGTGGACCATGTCAGGAGTCTTTCTACAACCTGGGCCGTGGCCTGCACCAGCTGGGACTGCTGCACCTGGCCATCCACTATTACCAAAGAGTACTTGAACTTCCTCCCCTCACCTTAGAGGTACTGTAACTTTGTAAGTTATGGAAAGAGAATGAAGTCAGGTAAATGTGAAGAATTTCTTAGTCATAGTAAAATTTTACACATAAAACCTGTGTAGTTGCTTCTCCTTGAAGTTCTATTTTCATTCCTTGTCATCTGAAGCCCAGATCTCATTGTCACCTGATAATATATTTAAGCATGTGTTAAGTTCCAAGGTTTTTTGAAGGATTTACTCCTAGGCTGAAGCAGCAGCAAAAAAGATTGCTGAACAACTTCACCTGATTAAGTAGCTGTCTTTTCTATATATTACATGTAATAAATTGTAACTGGAAGTTTTGTAAACTCACCCATGCTATAAGCCAGCATGCTGGAGCAAGATGGACCAGTATTAGGAATGCCTAATTGCATCTGAGCCATGGTTGAATTCTAATTGATCTGTATTGAATCTTAATTGACACATCACACATTTAGAAGTCTGGTCTGAGAGAAAGTTTTTGCCTAGCTGTGGCATGGGTAGGTAGAAACATTGCAAGTGTGTTTAGAAAACAGGCAGGATTGGTAAAGTAAGAGCTGTGTTAGTCAGCCCTGGGAGTTCAGAGCTCTTGTGACCATGTAAAAGATGCAGGCAGTATTCACATTCTGGTTGGAGAAACAAATATTTTGCATGCAAAGGCAAATTAAAGTAGTAGTTTCCTGGGTTTATGAGCTGCCTGTTTAACTAACAGCTAATGTTTTGACTGTATAATTTTATAACTTTGGTGATTAACAACATGTTGTTGAAACTCCTTAAGAGGGAGAGCACAAGTAATACTTGTTCTGTTTCCTTACAGCTGAAAGCCTTTATTAGCCACGAATATGTAATTTGATTCCACTGTAATGGCTACTCATGTTTCAGTTTGATACTGTTTTTGCATATTGATAACTTTTTTCTTAATGATTATTTTTACAGGGAATAGAAACCGATCAAACAGACCTGAGAAGAGATACTGCCTTTAACTTGTCACTCATTTACCAGAGCAGTGGGAACACCAGAATGGCTCAGAAGATGTTGTATACCTATGCAGTTGTGTGATGAGCTTTGTGCAGGTGAAATTGATACCCTTTGGATTGACCTTTGCCTTGTGCAGAGCTGAGGAAGATGGTTTTAGGTACAACTTTTTCTGCAGACAGTCAGAGATGTGGCTGGTGCTGTTTTGTGGCTTTGTGGACTTGTTCTGTGTCTGCCATTTGCACTGCACCACATGTGGATGGGAACTGGACATTCTGAGCACACCCCTGATATGCTCACGAGTGGCTGCTTTTAGCTCTTCTCCTTTGGTGCAGTGCTCTCTATACTGATATTTGGTCTTGTATATAGAATCAAGCAGTAAAAACTGAGGCCCAGTGTGATTTGCTGAGGGCTTTTGTGGGGTGAAATGTACAGTGTGAAGTATTTCAACTAATTACCAGTGAGGTTGCTGAGGAAACCGTATGCACTGGTGATGAGGGTTTTTTAATGTGCAGCATTAAGTTACAATAATATAGAACCATCCTGGAGGATGAAGAATTCAGTATTTCAAGATCTTTAAAATACTCAGAACTTTCTAGGAGTTCAAATTCCTAGCAGTTTTTGTATTTGAAGAGGATTGATGTTTATTTTACTGAAATCAATGTGAGTTTTGTTCTTTTTCTGAACTTGTTAATAAAAATTCTGAGGTTAATGATGTTTACTTATTCTCAGCTAACATTTATCCTTCTGAACAGGACAAACCTAAAGCCATAAGGCATACACATGGATCACAGAGGAGATGGTGAACAGCTCTGCTGAAGCAGGTCAGAGTGCAACACCACCTATCCTAAAGCCAGGTTGTACTGACACTACGTGCAAGAGTAGGCCAGGATGAAGATCTTTGGTCTTGAAAACTGTCCATGTTGTAATCAGTATATTATGACATAAGTCTCCTGCTCTAACTACTCTTTCCCCAGTCTGTTGTTCCTCAGTAGGATAGGCTGAATGAATTCCACTAATTCTTATGAAGGTAAGGTGCTGTGTGGTGTAACATCACACACCTAATGAATTCCTTCTATGCTTCTAAAATAGCCCAAGGCTTATGTTCTCTCATGACCCAGCTATCATCTCCCATTATAAGCAGCCAGTCCTGCCAGTTCCTCCCTGCCCCAGTCACGTCAGCATCCAGCCACAGGCACATGACTCTGTCTTCAGTAATTCACCTGAACCCTCTGCAAACTAGTGTTTGTTTTGATAGCACCTGCCAGGCCTTAGTCTAAAGCTGGTAAAAGAGAAGGGATGAAAGCAAACATGTAGTATATCAACAGTATATGGTTTACAGTGATTATAAATAAAGAATAATTGTTTTGTTATAAATAGTAGTTTTAATATCAGCCTCATAATGCAAAGAACCTGAGTCAAAAAGACAACGTTAAGCGGTCTGAGTTAATTCAAATCAGATGTTAGGGTTTAAACAAGAATTCCTGGGTTCCCTATAGATGGGTGCCCTGTGAGCACCTTTTATCTGCAGGTGGCCTCAGCAATTCCCACCCATCTAACTGTCAGATCAAGTAAAGTGCCAGATTATTCCACGCCTGGGTGCTAGCAGGGAGTCTCCTGGCAGCAGGTGATGCTCTCCCAGGGCTGGGAATCAAGCAGTCAGATGAGCTCATTTCCTGCACAGCTCACGTGGGCCTCTCCCAGGGTGAGCTGGAGGCCTGGTCTTAGCCCTGTGTGTCCAGGAAGGTATGAGGGGAAGGCTCCTTGCCTTTTCTCCTGGGCAAAGATGTGCTGTTTTATGAAGCTGATGACTCTTTGGGGAATCTTTGTCATTACTGAAGAAGAGATGAAGTTTTAGCAGTTTAATACTGACATCTCGAAAAAACTAATTACACGGCTGTACAAGAACTAATTATGGAGAAGGCTGACAAACCTACCCAAAGAAGGTAAGCATGGCTTTCAGAAGGGTGTCTGCAGAGGGCATGGACAAGGGAAGGTAAACCACTGACATGGAGCTGAATGCAGAGGAAAATCGATTAGCTGTTAGCTTTCAGATTAGTGTTTGCTTAATGAACATCAACTGAGCATGAAGTGTGTACAAAACACCTTTTCTAAGTACAGAACAGTCCCTTGAAGCTCTCCTGTACCTGTAATATTCTTTGCTGTTTCAATATGTCTTTTGGCAAAAGGGGAGGAAACACTAAATCTGAAGAAGGGGTCTGCTCTCTACCCCTGTGTGGGGAACTACAAAAGAAAGTCTAGGAAACTGAAATCCTGACCAATAACTGCCTGAAAAATACCACTCAGGTTGTTTTTCTTTGCTTCCCACTTTGAAATGAATGTGCTTTCTTTTTTTACATCCTTTTAGGAGCAGCTCTGTTCTTGGCTCATGCTTTTTCAGAACTTGTAGCTGCAGGCTGTCAAACTTAGATGTGAGCCACTGGTGAGTTGTTCCTTCTATGCCAGCTGTGATCTGGGTGAGATGGTGTAATGAGAACTGCAGAGAGAATGGTGAATGTGTGCTGTGTTCCACTTTTGAGCTCTGTGCAAGAGGGGCAGGAACAGCATGCACCCTCCACATCTTTCTTATGTATGCTGGGGTAGGAGCTCTGTGATGCCCTCTTGCTTTGCTGTGAAAAGGAGTTGCCCCTCTCTTACAGGGGTGGTGAAGTCAACATGGGTCTCCAACGCAGCATAAAATACAGAGGTATAGGAAAGGAGGAAAACAGATGCTGAGTGCCACAAACTCCTGAGAAAATGAGGGCAGTCCAACTTCACCTGACAAGTGCTATAGAAATACTCTTGCTATTAGGATCTCTTTCAAATCACAGAACAATACTTGGGCTGATAAAGCAGCAAGACCTGAGGCTGGGGCACCTTTATTACTTTTTAAAAATTTTACTCTGTGTTGGTTAACACTCTATAAACATCTAATCCCTTTGATTTTCCCACTAAACTACTACAGTAATCCATGCAAGCTATAATAATTTGGATATTGTAGTACAACAGTGCAAGAACAAGGTGATGCAAGGACAAATGATTCTTGGGACAGGGAGTGTGGAGGGTGGTTTTGCATGATGTCACATACCGTGACACAAGAGCAGCACAGGTGGACAATTTACTTGACCACAACACTTCTGTTTGGTTGGGTAAGACAGATAACCTGAGCCTGATAAAAACAATAGGCTCTGGGGGACAAAATCCCTTTTTACAAACCCCACTAAATTGAAGTGATTCACAGAAAAAGATGAAAACTTTTTTTCTGTTAAAGTATGATAAATGCCACTTAGTTTCACTTAGTTGAAAAGGCCACATGTGCACCTCACTCCACCAGAGGATTATAGCTGAGATTCAAAGGGTTACTTGGTGCAGAAGCTGAATTAATATCTTGTTATCCAGCTTTTGCATTTCAGTCTTAAGAAAAGAGATGTGACAAAATTGCTCAGCTTGCTTTTAGTGTAGAAACAGAACAGCATTGTTTTAAGTGGAATGATGCCTTAGGTTTTAACTTATGTTTTTCAAATCCTCTACTGCCTAGTGTGTAGCTGAAGTTTTGTGTGGCCTGTTAGCTGCTGCTCTCTCGTGCTGGTAAGACATAAAGCCTCTCTAGGTTTGCTCTTTAAGGATACCTCAATCGTCCCAGCCCCCAGAATGTGTAAACAAAAAGCCTTTGAAGAGGAGGGATAAACTTGGGGTAATTACATGATTAACCAAAGTTATAATTGGAGAATTAACCCTGATATGCAAATGGACCAAACTTAGAGCAGTGTGAAGAACCCGTGACCCAGTGTCCACCTTGTGTGGTGCTCCTCATAGGCTTTACACTCCCCAGCTGTACCTTTGAAGGCCCTTCAGAAAAATACCTACTTTTATTCTCTTAATCTTGTCTAGGCTGCTTCAAGGCATCAGGAACACAGAAGGAAAGTGACAATGTCTCTTTACCCAGAGCAACTGTTTTCTTTTCTCCGAGTCTCATAGCAGGATAAACAGGAGACATTTCTAATTTATCCTTCCACAGAAATAATTCCAAGATAACAATTCATTTCATTTAATCTAAGCATTAGGTCACTTCCAACTGTCACTACCATCAGGACTATTGCAGAAATGCAGCTTTCTTGCTCTTTTATAATCACTACACATTCTGTGCTGTTTGAAGAAAGCTGGAAATCTTTCCACCACTGTCCTAAATTCTATGACATAGGTTACCATGAAGTGAAGCTTTACTTTCTGCTTATTTGTCATTACCGCCCCAGTGTGTTTCCCTCCTTATTAATTAGTAAATTTTTTATAAAGTTTTGTATGTTTCCAATCTTTCAACCAATTTTTACCCATCTGTTTTGTTTTAATACCCCCTGGTGGCTCTTAACCATTCTGCTATTTTCACCTGTTAAGGCAATTAATTATCCCAAACCCTAGAGATGCTGCATCAACTGCATCTTGACTCCCAAAGGCACTATGAGCAGAACTGAAGACGATTTTGATACAGAGCTCTCTTACTACGTGTTTGACACTACACAAATAAGTAGAGAAAACAAATAAGCACTTCCCTCTAAATGATGTACCAAAGAGCTCAGGTTCAACAACCTTAGATTAACAGAAACCAAGTTTCCCCTTTGAGGTGCAAAATAGGATGCTGGAAGGTACCTGAAGTTTTCCTTTGTCACAGGTCAGTTTATTCTTGCTGTCAGCTCTGCCAGCACCGGTTGCTGCTGGATACACTGGGGGAAAAGGAGCAGAAGTCACCACCTTGTAGAAAAACAAAGCAAAAAGCAACAACAACAAAAAACCCAACAAAAAAACCCCAGGGTCTTGGTATATAAAATGCTTCAGGTATAAATTTTCAATTAGATGAAACACTAAAACAGAATTTATAAAACAAAATATCCAAATGGCATAAATTCCTCCAAGACCAGTTTAATTTTAGGAGCAGCTGCTCAAATTAGTACAATTGTCCAGATGGCCACAAGAAGGCCACTGTCCTAGAAGCACAGCCAACAGAAATGGAGAGATGAAAGAAACCTTTGACAACAGGGAACAGAGAAAAAAACAATAAGTAGAATAAGAATAAGAATAAGAAGGGACAGAATTAAAATAACTTAGACAGTAAAGAGTACCAAAAAAAGCGTGACATTTTTGATGTTCTGAATGCTCTATTGATTCACATTCTTTATCTGAAGGAATATGACAAAGGAGTTCTGTGCCAAGCAGAAAAAAGATATCAATATGTTACAGACGAACTACTGTAGAAATGAAACTTTGATTATCAAATGACACACATTCAAAAGATGTCTGAACTGATTTGTTTTAGCAGTATGATTTTTAGGACCATATCAGCAGCTAAGTGTTTCTTAGGATCTTCAGTATATGAAACTGGTTATCACATCCAGCACTGTAAAAACAAAATGGTAAAAGCATTGGTAGCACAGTATTACTAAGCTTTTCCTCAACTTTTCTGGAACCAGTTAAGTATCCTGATCTAGGTGACTGGGACTAGCAAGAAATTATGGCATGGGAACAAGTTAAAAACAGGAATGAGGTGCCAAGTGCAAATGAAGATGGAAGTGATAAACCCCCTCCTTTGCTAACTGCAGGCTTTAGACTCAGTTCCTTTTCTGTCTGTAGCCAGAACAACACTCTCTAACTGACACATGTGGCACACCAGTGTTACACGGCTTTTCCACAGTCTATTTTCACCCGCAGCTGCTAACCTGGCCTGCACAGGGCTAATGGCTGGGTGGCAGCAGGTGTTTCTGGGATCTCTGAGTGGAAATCTTGCGTAACTTGCTCTAGGTGACCCTGCCTTGGCCAGGGAAGGGGCGGAGGGGGGGTTGGACTAGCTGATCTCCAGAAGTCCCTTCCAGCTGTGACTCCCTGAAATGACTGAGTGTGAAAAGGAGGAAAGACTGACCGGCTCTGTGTGCGCTCCTGCCCCGCAGGGCCCTGCAGCCGCTGCAGCCGAGGCACAGCCCACGGCGGCCAGCACAGCGCATTGCTCCTGCTGGCATCCCCCTCACTTAATCACGGCATATTCTGGGTTGGAGGGGACCCACGGCGATCATCGGGTCCAACTCTTAGCCCGCACAGGACACCCCAAGACTTCTGCCTGTGTCCCAGAGCAGAGAGTTCTTGAGCTCTGTGAGGCTTGGTGCTTTGACAACCTCCCCGGGGAGCCTGTTCCAGCGCCCAACCACGCTCTGGGCGAAGAAGTTTTTTCTAACCTCCAGCCTAAACCTCCACTTCAAGGCCATCCCCTCGGGTTCTGTCACTGGTCACTACAGAGAAGAGATCAGTGTCTGCCTCTCCTCCTGCCCTGACGTGGAAGTTGTAACTGCAATGGGGTCTCCCCTCAGCCTCCCCTTCTCCGGGCTGACCAGGCCAAGTGCGCTCAGTCACTCCTCATATGGCTTCCCCTCAAGGCCCTTCACCCTCCTCGTGCCGCTCCTCTGGATGCTCTCTAACAGCTTAATGCCTTTCTTTAATATTGTGGCACCCAACATTGGACACGGGAGACAAGGTGAGGCCGCAGCAGCGCGGTGCTGAGCGGGACAATCCCCTCCGCGGACCGGCTGGCGATGCTCTGTTCCACTCCCCTCCCCTCCCCAGGGCCGGGCCCGCCCAGCCCACGGCGCCTCATGAGGGAGCCCCGCGGGACCCCCGCACCCTGCGCCGCTGCTGGTGAGGGGGGACCTGAGCTGGCTCCCGGAGCCCCTCAGCAGGGCTGTGTAAATCAGTTGTCACCTCAGTCTGGCGCTTGGATGGCGCTCGCAGTGCAGCGTTTCACAGCAGAACACTGAGGGGCTCGACGCCGGCTGGCGGCCTGTGGAGACTCGCATCTCCCCAGGGGGCTGCGCCACAGGAGCGTTCTGACCTTCAGGCTGAGGGTTATCTTCTTCCGTGGTGAATTTATTGCATACCAAATGATATGTAAGAGGGAAGGCTGGAAGCTGCAACACAGTAAGTTTAGATTGAACACTGAGAAAAAAATTTAACTGTGAGAGGGTGGTGAGGGATGAGGCTCTGGCACATGTTGCCCACAAAGACTGTGGATGCCGCATCTCTGGAAGTGTTCGAGGCCAGGCTAGATGGGGCTTTGAACAACTTGTTCTAGTGGGAGGTGTCCCTGCCCATGGCAGGGGGTTGGAATGAGACGATATTTAATGTCCCTTCCAACCAGCCCATTCTATATTCAGTTCGGGCCCTAAGCAAGCATAGTGTTTTATATTTGTAGCCATATGTTTTGCAGTCATTTAATACAGATACACAGGTCATCAATGATATGGTATTACACTGTCTCCACTGTGCATCTGAGGTGTGGGCTTTTATAAATCATGCTCCTTTTGCTACTGAATTTCTTTTTTATGCAGAGAAGGAAACTGATTTTGTAGCCTCCTGACATACAGCTGTGAAACTGGGAAGTCTGTCTGAAGTAGGCAGCAACTAGTAATGCTACAACCATTAAGCATTAGCTTGGGGACTCAAGCAACGGTCTTAAACTGTCTGTCCTAGAGATTTAGAATCTTCTTTTCACTTTTGGCAGCTCATATGGCTTCTGAGGGACAGCTATGTATGACTGAACTCCTACCATGCATTGGACAGGGACCGTGATCAACTAACTCCCAGCTGAGGATTTTGCTCAGGATCAACATGCAGTGTGATATCATCAAAGTACCATTCAGGGATCCATCAGTTGGTCTCAGCTTTTCCTGAGGCTTCTGTTATGTTGAGGTAATACTCTTGATAATAATATATGTTTGGGGTGAACTGTTTTGTAGGGCATGTTGAGATGATTTGAGTATCTCAAATGTAAAAGTAGATTTTTAGAACGATTTGAAGTCTGTCTGTAGATGGCAGCAGAGAGGAGCGATATTTATTCGGACCTCTAAATATGGTGACTGTGCATTTTATAATTCGTGCAACTGCAGCTGGTGGCTCTCCATTAATGCTAAAAATCTTGCACTTTACTGATGAATATAATTATTTTGATTTAAGGATCTTTTGGCATGACTGTTTATTTTGGAAGAAGAGTTGGAGCGTTTCTGAGCAGAGGGTGACTCTGCAGACAGGGCAACACTGCATTTGATCAGTGCTGTGTATGTAATAAAAAGATCCTCAGCGGATGTAAGAATGTCAATGCTCCACTTGAGAATTTGCTCCAGAAAGCCTTTGCCTGGGGGATGTTGCTAGGAGCCTTGTCAAGAAATGTAGGATGTGAGGGAATATAAAAATCACTTGGGAAAAAGGAGATTAAAATGATAAATTAAATAACTCTTAAGTTTCTCACCTAAGGAAGGGATTAATAAATGACATTGCTTTTATTGTATAGTTTCTCAATAACTGTTGGTGCTGTATTAGGCTGGTCATTAATGGGAGGATTTTGATACAATGGCCATGTAGAGATAGATGCCTGGTTTATACAGTGGAATAGTAAGTATAGCAGGGGAGGACATAAAAGAGCAACTGATATGTGGGTCAAATGGAAACTGTATTTCAGAGATCCTTTCATGAGCTGAGGTAGGATAATGCTATCTGACAGAAAGATGGCTAATTCCGACAGCACCTTGTAAATTTTGAAACAAACAGATCAAATGCTATTCTTAGTGTGCATTAGGAGAGCTGCTTGATTTGAGCTTTTTGTTCCTGTTCTTTATTTTACTTTCTGAAGTTGGTGAATAGTTCAATAGGAGTTATTTAATATAAAAAAGTAGGAGTAAATCATGTCCATCAAGATGTCTGTAGCATGTTTTCCATGGGAAGCTTTTAAGTTGACTGTGATCAAAGGAACGAGTGTTGAAAGTTGAAGTTAAACTCTTATTGGATGCTCTTTTTTGCTCCAAATATCCTGTCCAACAGCTTCACAGGATCTGCCAAAATAACTCAAAAATAGTACTTTTCTTTTATTTTTAATGTTTATATGGCAGTAGGAGGTGGGGCAGGCAGGTGCATTATGATGACAGCCCACCTACTTTTTTCTTCAAATCATTTCCTCTATACTTTGCCACCTACATCCTTGCCTGGTGGAATCATGTCCAAAGTTGCAAGCTAAAATGGGATAGAAGAACGTTTTAATTTGTAGTTAAGAACACAGATGTACTTTTGTTTCTTACACATGTGCTTTGTGTGATGTGTACAGCAGCCCACATATCTCAGTAAAGCTTTCATGTAAATTCTATGTAAAAATCAGGCAATTCATATAACATTTTTATTATTTCTGCAGTGTTATGGCTCCAGGTTTGGGTTTTTTTTTTTTTTTTGGTATTGTCTCCAATTAGCTTTTTTAGTATGATTTCAAATTTTTCAGGGAATGGGGCTTTCCTTGGGAAGTTTTACCTATTCCAGTAGAGCTCACTGCTCAAAAGGTGCTTTTGCATTTTCCTTTCGTGTAATGACATTTCTTTTAGTTATAGCTTTTTTTTTTTTACTATTCTGACAATGTCTTTTTATTTCTGCTTCGTTTTGCCATGTGTTTGTAGATAATAATCTGCTGCAACTGTCACTAGTTAACAAAGTTTTATTCCAGCATAGGTAAAATGCTTTCCTTCTTCACAGTTGCATTGATCTTCTTTGAATTCCTTCTGCTGTTTTGAGGTAGAACTGAAGTCTTTGTTCGAGGTGGAATCTGAGCTGCCAGCACTATAGCAGTGCTTGTCTTTAGAATCCTTTTCATCTCACTCAATTACTTGCTTATGCAGAACACTTTGGTATGAAGGTAAATCAGAGAGCAAACTCTGTTGCAAATATTTCTATTTTGGATTCCTTGGATAGTATGAAAGAATGCTGCAGCAGTAGGTGCAAGTCTGAATTGAGAGATGGGATACATCAAATCTGCTAAATTGGGTCAGTTTGTCCATCCAGGTTAGCATTCTGCAAAGGGAGGTAATTTGTAGGATTAAGAGCCTCAACTATTCTGCAACTGCTGTAACTCTCGTTTCCCTGAGCATTGCTTCGACAGGTTTGTCCCATTCTTCCAAAATGCCCTTTTCATTGCATCAGATACTAGTTTTGGAAATTGTGAGTTGAAAGTTTTCAGAATCTTTTGTGATTTTTCTTTAACCCATCTGCTCTGTTTTATCATTAATGAGGTACTGACTTCTGAGTTTGCTTGGCCCATGTTGCTGGACTCCAACATACTTTAATTCTTGTGAAAGCACATGAGTGGATTTTTAATTTATTCTCATCACTTGCACTCTGAGAAGGGTAGTAGCATAGATGTGCTGCAAGGACTATTCTTTGATCTGTCCTTAAAACTCTTCTGCATTGTCACATATGCAAAACTTGGTGAGAATTCAGGTTATCAATGTATTTCTACCACTGGTATGGTTTACTGGCAGTCAGCATGCACTTTGTGCTGCCCAGTTTGTTTGCATCTGCCTGTTCTTTGTAGCAAGATGTCAGGTCTTTGGGAAAGTTGGAGACCAACTTTTGACTAGAGTGTCATGAAAAGATCATCCCTGGATTTGGGTTTTTAGCTGCTCTGGCGTTTTACAGTAAGTATATTATTAGATATTTTACATAATAATGTAACATTGTAAGCGTTCTACGTAACAGGTTTTTCTTCCTTATTCTGAGAGTAATATATAATCCTTATTTAGTATACCATAGAAAGAACAATGCTTTGTTTTTATCTCTCTATGCTCACCTGTCTCAGGTCTGCCATTTTGAATCAGAATTCTCGCTTTTGGAAATAGGAAACAGGCTATGAAGCACTAGACCAGGGGACAATCAGCATCTGGAAAATGTGTCAATTTGCTGTCCATCTCTTCTCTGAGAAGTCTGCAGAGTATGAGATGGCATCTACTCCTTTAGGAGTATCTAAAAGTCTTGTTGCCTTCAATAAAAATGTTTCTATGGCACTCATGTTTACTTCAAGTGCAATGATGTACCAATTTTAACTTGTGTACAGTACTTAGAAATTAGAAGCACAAGAAATAATGACAACAATTTAACTCCAAGATATGTGAGCAGGACTGGCTTCTACCTTAATTTGTTCATATCAGCTTATCAGACCAGCTTCATGTCTTCAGTGCTTTAGGATTAAAAACCTAATGTGACACTAGATACTCTTTCTTTTTTACCTGTCAAAGACAAATATCCTCTTTTCAGACACTGAACTAAAAGAATGCAGAATTAAAGTGTAATCAAAGTGTCATTGTACCTGACAAGTTAATGCATAAATTTCAGCAGATTCAAAGATTTATTACACGTTTAAATGAAATCTAAAGCAGTCAAACAGGATAGTCCTGCAGTGACAGAAATGTTTCATTTTTTCAGTTGTTGATATCTGCAGCTCTTTCTCTGAAATCAAATGAAATAATGCCAGAAAATTTGTGCACTTAGATTGTAGAACAGTGATCTGCTCTCCTGCTGAGAAACAATATTTCATGTAAGAAGAACATAGTTAATTCTGCTGGGTGTTTGAATCCATTTTAAACAGATTGTCAGTAGTACTTCTACAAACACCAACATGCCTTCTTTACATCTGTGTAATTCAACAGTGTGAAACAATTGAATACATTTTGTGAGAATGAAAGGAAAAATCTGTTCTATGTAGAGTCCTGTCCTTTCTCATGTTTTAGGAGCTGGCAGTGGTTATGCTGATTTTTCAATGTAAGAAAAAAACATTGCAAGAATGCTGAAAAATATGTAATAGCATTTAGTGTTTTCCATATTATGACTTTCTACATGTTCTGGCTTCCTGGCTAAAATATCTCCACTCAGAGTTGTAATATCACAAGTTGTAGTTGTTAAACCAACAGCAATATTCCTACTAATATTTTTTCCTATTTTTAAATTTAAAAAACTGAAAGCTGTAAATCCTATTGAAGTGCTTTTCATAAACAGAATTAAATTTTGAATAAGGGTTTGCCTTAATGCCAGTGACACATAAGCTTAATGTATCTGCTGGCCTATTTTTGAAGGGAAGAGTCTCTAAGGGTAAGACACTGACGTGATAGCAGAGGTAAATGACTGCTGTGTTTACTGGAAGAATGACTTCTCCTTCAGAGTAAGCGACTGGCAAAGCAGGAGAGCCCCATTAGTTAGTAAAATAACCAGCCTCAGATTTAAACCAGAGATGTGGAGCAAACAAAGGCATCACGCAGCATACATCAAATTTTAATTAACATTTTATATTTCGGTTCAGGCTTTGTTTATGCAGCCCTTAAGAGGAACATTTTCTTTTTGCACATAATCAAAAGTCAGCGTGTATTTTTGGGAGGGATTTTGCCTTGTTATGTACTAAACCTGCATTCTGCACTCTTTGAAGTGCTGTGCTATTTTTGTGTGAAAAACCAGAGACTGCTGCATGGCTTTGGTGAGTGTGGCCCCTGTCCTGGGAGATGTAGACTGACATGTGCTGTAAAATCAGAAGTGTGCACAAAAGGAGAATACAGCTTGCCTTCTTTCACCTCAAATTCTTCGCTCTACTTTGTACAGAATTAATTCATCAGTGGAACGGAAAGTTTGTCTACTTCAAATTGATGGTGGACCTGTGGGGACTGAGCCACAGGACTGGGGATTTGAGCCTGGATTTATGCCAGCAGTAGGGAAAACCAGGAGGAGCATGACCTCCATTGTTAGCATCCATTTTATGCTGAGGTCTAATGGAGCACTGGAGTGCAGTGCAAAATACCAGTTCTACACCAGAGAATCCAGTCTGGTATCTCTTAAAAGAATCCATCCCTAACAGGTATTAATGCAGCTAGCATGTTGAATTATACTGAGTAGCAGAGTTTAATTTACATTCAAAACTTAGTACATTCAGCAAAATACATGCAATACAAGTAATAATGCTTATTATTTTGAACATCCTGAAGTCAATCTTTCTAAGCAATACTCTATTACTAATTATTTTATTTTTATCTACTGGCTGTCATTTTTGTTGTTGAACAAGGTTTTGTTGTGGAAAAGGCGATGTTCTGATTAAAAGGCTTAACTGCATTTACAAACAGTGCAGGGTTTGCTCTACTTCCAATGGTGCATTATTTAATTATCTTAAAATACAATTGCCCTACATACTGCTTTATAAAATACTATTTCCCCTGACCTTGTTTCCTCATGTACTGACAGATTTTATGTTCTTAACTCTCTACACCAAACTGTAGACAATATCCTGGTTCCAGCTCATAACAGAGAGTATTGATGAACAAATAGCACTTATTTAGAGAGAACATTAAAACCCTTCTGCTAACATTTACCCTTGTCAGCCTACTTATACCACATGGAATTTGATGTTTTTCTCCTGTCTTTTTAAAAAAAGACAGATATGTTTAGCAGCACTGGAGACTTCGTCAGGGGCTTTTCCTGACACTTACAAAAGTGTGTGTGATTATGGACAGAATGCACAGTTGCATTCAACAGGGCAGTGTCAGACCATTCAAAAAACTATCACAGTGTTGGGATATCTTTCAGTAACTGGTAGGGTGCAGGATGCAATGAGCACAGATTCTGACCTGTAAGGTCAAAATTACTTAGTCAGAGGAAAATTAGGCTGAATGAAAAGTTGGCTCTTTCTGAAGTCTGTAGCATTTACTAGCTGAGTTTACAAGGACAGATTTTTTTGTCCATAATATTTTGTAATCACAATTTGCAACTATGTACACCAAAAGTGTATAATATGCTGCAATCTTGCTGCATTTTCAAGGTGATCACTATTCTTTATAGAATTTGTGCCCAGAGTTCTGACCATTTGCTCTGAAGTCCTGTGTAAAATACCTCAGAAGTGGTTCTGTCATGGTTCATTCTGTCTCAGGGCAGAAGGACGGACTAGACCTATACAAGTAAATCCACAGTCCACAGACCTTAGTGATATCCTAAACAAGAGATGGTGGCCCCACGATGTGTAAAGAATTGCACTTACAATAAACAAAATAAACATCATACAAATGCATTTTTATGTGAGTTAATACCTATACGTCATTGACTTTCGACAGGCTAAATCAGGAATTAGGCCATATTATTATTATAATTTTAATGAATGTTTTAAATGAAGATGATACATATGGTAATATTTAAATTTGTAAACTTTGGTTGCTAAATATTTATCACATGCATTCCCACCAAGAAAAAGAGTACAACATTTTCTGCATATTTTTCTTCCTGAAGCACTATGTGGTCCCTAGATATTAAAAAGGATTTGGAAAAAATGTACTAAATGAACTCTCTCTATTCCTTCTGATACTTTCCAAACAACAGAAAAGAAAAACGGGGACATCTGAAAATACACAGTACAAACAGACTGTAGAAAGAACACATTGTTCTAGCCAAGACTCATATCTGAGTTTTTGGGTTCTAGCTAAGGTGCTGCTTTGTGAGTAACTCCAGATAAATCACTTGATATCTTCATTTGTCCCTGGATACACACAAGATAGGAATCCTGTCCATCTCTCTACAGTGTCTTACCAGTGTAGAAAGGCAGTGTTTTGCCCAAGGAATTGAAGCTTCTTTATTGAACTATACTCTGTGTGTAAAATAATACTCATAAAAACACTCCATGCCAGAGTAGCAGGCAAATTTTTATTGAGTCCCTCTGTTAAGGTAATAAAGTTTGCGTTAATCTGTCCAATTGAGAAAGAACATCCTCCCTGATCAAAGAGTTTGGTGGAGCACATAGGAAAAGTCATGAAAGTTGAACAGCCATGATTTGCACCAATGCACCAGTATTGTTCTGTAACCTTTGTACTTTTTTTTTTGTTTTATATATATATATATATATATAAAAATTATATGTATAAACACCTGTAAAGATATTTTTCTTCTATAGTGCTGCTAGTAAATTTACGGTTGAAGTTAGTTTTAAGTACTGTTCTTCATTCCACCATTATACTTGCTATATCAGAAGTTCTTTACTCCTCCATGAGGTTTCAGGGGTGACCTAATCACAGCCTTCCCATACCTGAAGGGACCCTACAAGAAACATGAAGAAAGACTTTACAAGAGCGTATAGTGCCAGGACAAGGGGGAATAGCTTCAAACTGATGGAGTGTAGGTGTAGATTAGATGTTAGGGGATGGATCTTTCCTGTGAGGGTGGTGAGGCACTGGAACGCATTGCCCAGAGAAGCTGTGGCTTTCCCATCCTTGGAAATGTTCAAGGCCAGGTTGAATGAGACTCTAAGGAACCTGGTTCAGTGAAAGGTGTCCCTGCCCTTGGCAGGGGGGTTGAAATGAGATGATCTTTAATGTCCCTTCCAACCTAAACTATTCCATGAAAAGCAGGACTATGGAAATGTCTTCTAGAATTATTACAGTAGAATATTCCAAATTTTATTAAACATTGCAATGTTGAGGTCACACCTATGAAAAGGCAAAACAAATAGACAAAACCCTTCAAGACTGATTAAACCCTTCAGTTACATTTTTCCCCCCATCATAAAAAATCAACAGGGAAAGGTTAATCCCTTTGTAGCAATAGTGACAGTGGAATCGGCTGCTACATTAAAATGGCAATTGCAAAGGAATTAAGCCTTGTGGATTAGAGTACTGTAAATTATGTTTGCAGGTTTCTTTTCAGTGAATTGAAAAGATGCACTCAAGTACATTTATAATAAACAAGCAAAGAAAAAACCCTACCATCTGTCTATAAAATCAGAATTTACACATAGAGCCTTACATAGAATTTAAAATCAAGCTTTTACAATTCAACATAAAAGCTTTGTTTGACTAACTTCATTATTGCCAAATTTTGGGTTAGGATTTTCACTTATGACATTTCTATTGCCTCAAATAATCTGATGGGGGAAAAAATAATGACCTAATTCTGTGTAATATTGTATCTGTGTTTCAGCCCATTATCAAATAAATGAAATATACAGTCTTGAATGAAAAAGTTACATATTGTTCTATGCAGCTGCAACATTTTATGTTCCAGATCTTAATATTCTTTCCAGTACTCACTTAGATAAAATTCTGTCTGGATTCATTTGAAGGTTCATATTTCTCAATCTAATCTTAACACTTTTAGACTTGAAGTCATGGACTTGTCTATTGTTCAGGACTTTAGTGCTGAACTTGGGTGTGATGAAAATGTACTTACAAAGCAGACAGCTGAAAGCAGAAGCGAAGTGTCCAGGGAGTAGAAAAGAGATAATATTTAGATTTGAAGTCAAAATAACACATATATATATATGTGTATATATACTATATATATTATAGATATAATATATAAATAAGTGTCCTCTCAAACAGGCATTGTCTCGTTCCTTTCTTCTTGCTGTCTCTTCTCAAACATGGGGTCACCTGTCTGTCACATTGGATCTTGTGCCACTTGGATTCCACAGCAAACCCATTCCATTTGCTAACTTGGCAAGAAAGCATGCACATTTTTCCTGTGTGGGTATTCTGTCATTTCAGTGAATGTAGCACTTGCCATGCAGTTTGGTGGCTGCTAAAGCAGATGTAAATAAGAGATGGGATTGCTTGAGGAGAATTGGTAGGGGTTTGTACCTCACCTTTTTGATGGTGGCGAGATGTTGACTTGGCTAAAGCTTTAACATCAAACTCCCATTTTGTAGCTTTTACAGCACTGGTATATTTTAATTCTAAAGTCTGAAAATGCATACCCCCAAAAATATACCTTAAATTTTCCTCATTTCATTCAAAGATTTAAAAGTGTGGGGTATTGTGTGTGAGCCAATAAAATTGTTCAGTTCTAGTCTGGTGGTTCAAAGATTTGAGAAAATAGCGAGTTCTGGACACATTCCAATTGGGGACTGATAAATCTTTGCTTAATTGAGCGTCAACCATATGGTCCAGCTCAAAGGTCTGAGGAAAAATGTGCTGCTGCTGCTTAATTTTTAAGCTTTACATTAGTGTACTTGCTGTGGGAGAAGCAGTATTTCTCTTTCTGCCACTTTCTGTTCATGTGTCAACCTGGCACTTTTTGGAAAAAAATAGTCCTAATATATTAAATAAATAGGAGCTTCAGCAAGCTTCTCCAAATCGTGTACACTTTGAGGCAAATTAAGAAGTTTAACAAATACACAGTAATGATGTTCTCCAAAATACACCAAGTTGTAATCATAATGGTTTTTAAATAGTTAGATTATCTGTAATATTTTGGTTTTGTCCTTGTGTCATACCTACTTTTGCGGAAGTAATGTTACAACTTTGTGTGAAAGCAGTAGCTTGATGTTTAAATAGCATTCGTTATTCATAGAAGATTATGTTTTCTGCAGTAAGATATCTTAGAACCCCACTGATGTTATTCAGGCTTCTTTGATAATAGTATAGTAAAGAACCCTAGTTAGCCAGCAAGGCTAAGCTAAGTAACCTTTATTGCCTTTTTTTTTTTCCCCTGCTATGCTCAGCTTTTTGCTAGGAAATTAATTCCACTCATGCTCATCAAGATGCATTAATTTAGAATTAGGTGTACTATTCAAATCTAATTAGAAAAGACCTTGCAGAATTTAGAGTCTTTTTCCTGTTCACTGGTAAAATGCAAGTGCAAGTATCCACCTTGCAGAATACTCACCTTGCAGTAATCTGGCCCCATTATAATAACTCACATGATCAAAAGTCTCCAGTCTCTGCTGTTAAGTAATGACATCTTTGTCTCCTGAACTGGAGCCCTTAGAGTGAGATACATTTTTGCATGTGTAGACTGCACTCTGTGGCTGCAGGATTATTCTTTATAAAAAACTGAAAGCACTCTCTGGAGCCATGCTTTCAAAATCTGTATTTATGAGCTGTACCACACACTCAGACTTCATTAAATCTGGGAGGTGGTGTTTCATACAAGATGGTAGGCAGGGGAGAACAGCTCCTACAGGCTGCAAGTGCGTGATGCTGTCGGTCCCATCCACAGGCAAACAAACCCTCATTCTGGAAATCTGGATATTTGTCTGTGTAGCACACAGGTGTGATGCTATGACCACACTTTCAGCCTCTCAACATGTAAACACAAGTTTCACAATACGCAGTTTGGTACTTTGCTTCAGGGATTAGAAAGTGGGCCTTTATTACAAAGAAAGTTTGTTAAATGGAGTGTAAGTGAAGCCTCAAAAGTTGCCTTGTAAAACAGCTGTTGAAGTAAACACAAAACTAAGGCTTGCACCTGTCAACCAAAACCAGCAGCAGGGTGTTGATGTGGCAAAATTCTTTGTTCTGTGAACTGTACCATACAATAAGGAAGAGAGAAAACATTTCAGTTTTTGTATAAAGAGAAGTAGGCAAAGACACAAATGTAGAACATTTGTGCTGCCTACCTCAACTTAGTAATGTTGCTATAAAAACAAACCCACATTCCTCAGTGAGAGGAACACTTGTATGTGGTTTTGGTACTCCTGGAAAAATTGCCATGTGATTCCTGCTCTGAAATCACATACCAGCCTAAAACCATGCATGGAAATTAAATGGTTGCTTAATATAGTGATGTGAGCTTAGTTGAAAACTGACAGATATTCCTGATCCAATTATGCCAGGGTAAGAGTGACTTCGATATGTTCAAACTGCATTCCAGATATCCTTTCAGTGTGTCATCTGCTTATTGAAACATCTAAAACTGTAAATGCTTGTAGAGAGTTGTTTTCTCCATGCTTCAGTTTTTAGAGAATCTCTGCAGCCATTCTCTGGACAGGTCTTATTCTACCTATTTTTTCCTATCCTTTGAGGTTGTAATGTTTGTCTCAAGAGCTCTGTTCTTGGCTCTGCAGTTCCAAAGCACCTGCAGGACTTCATGCTTAGTAAGGAGATGACCTGAACAAGAGTTCACATTCAGCAGTATAGAGCAGTGGGTACTAGCTCCCCTCTTTTCTACAGCTAACACAGCCAGACAGAGATTTGGGTACAATGCTCAGCAGTTGGCTGTACTGTTCATCACTCTGGGTTCTTATTTGTGCCTTATTTCTTATACTCTGTTTTTATTTCTCTGTGAACCCAAATATTTGTTTGTTATTCTTTGTCCGTGTGAAGATTTCAAATATTGTTGTTTCTTCTAATGTTCTTTGCTACTGCAAACTTTTCTCTGTCATCATACTCTTCCCCTGAGCAATATGTCAATTTTGAATGTGATTTCATGCATTGGTTTTGCTTGTTGATGTTTGGCTTAACTTGAGGTGCACATTCAGATTTGTCCCTTTTCAGTTAAGGAGTTAAGTTTGTCTTTGAATTTAGGTGCATGGTTAGAGTAAAGCATTTTCATAGGATCTTAGAATGGCTTGGGTTAGAAAGGACTTTAAAGATCATCTACTTCCAAGCCCCTGCCATGGACAGGGACATCTTCCCCTTGACAAGGTTGCTCACATTTTGTGGCACGTTAATGTGTGTCATTGTGGCTTTAGTTTGGAGCCCTTATTTTTAGGCATTATTCAACATTTCAAGGTGGTCAGGTGGCTTACACTTAATTAAATAAATAGAATAGTTTAGATATATATTCTTGTGGAATGAATGCTGCCATTATTATGAACAGACAGTTTACCACTGCTGTTTTTCCATGTGATACCAAGGAAAAAATGCCAGGTTATAACATTGAAGTTGTATAACACCTTGCAGTAAGAACAAGGTAAAAATAAAAGATCTTCCTTTTGCTTTGAGCTTGAACAGGGAGTGAGATTATACTCATGGCTGTTAGGATTTTGTGGTTGTCTTTGTGCTGGATATGGTATGGTGACACGTCTACACAGAAATCTGGCTCAACGCTGGTTTTAAAGTCACTATCATTTGTATATTTTGCTTTCACTGAAGTAATATCTACTCCCTCTTGATTTGGCAAAAGTGTTTGGGAAGGTAAAGCCCTATTAATTTTCACCATTCTGAATTGAACCCTTAGCCAAGATAATAGTCCCAGCATCTGTAATTTAGATGACTCTGTAGATTCTTAAATATAAGCTTATAGTCCTTTCATAAATGGGAAAGCATAGAATGTGTAAGAAAGCTATTGTGGATGGAAATCATGTCAAATGTCTGTTTTGAATGGGACTATAAGAAGGTTTAGCTGGATTAGGCCCAGGCAAAAAGCTTCTTTGTTGATTCTTCAGGCTTTCAGAGTAGCTTTATTTTTCTGGCATTAATGTTTATGTGTTCTGTAACAGGTTAAATGTGGCTCAAGTGCTTGACAGTTCTCTCTCAGTTCATGATAAGTTGAATTTCCATTGCTGATCATGGCTGTTAGTGAAATGTATATTCATGTCACCCTGTCTGATAAAGATCAGTGGAGCTCAAGCTCTCCTGAAGAGAAGCCTCCATTTACAGTGAGAAGTAAATTATTTCTGCCTGAGCTGCAGGGGCATTTTCAAGCTCTGCTAATTCCACATTCAATCCTATGCAGGATGCAGCAGGAATTAATGTCACTAGGGTAACCTGCTGCCTAGTTGCCAAAGAAGTTACTGCTTTCTTCAAATCATTTAAAGAAAATTCATTGGTAGTGCAGCTTGCTTTTTTACTATCTGCTGTATTTGTTTACCGAGTGCATCTACACGGTAAGTGTTGCTGTTGTGGTAAGCATTAAGATTCCTAGAGAGATCGTTTGAAGATTTTAGTCAAATTATTGACTAAAGGTGTAATTCAAATAGCCATTGGCATTGTCTAGAGGTGTAAATGAACATGACAAAAGGCACCAAATAAATATTTTGAGATTTGAGTCCTAGTGATAGTAGTGATGTGGCAGTTCTGCACCACTAGCTTGAGCCTTTTCTGCTCTCCCTTCACTGGGTAAAACCAAGAATTGTTACACTACTGTCAGTACAGATCTTTAAATTCTCTGAGGTTCTCTGGCATCCTCTTTTCAGCCTCACTAATGTCTTCACAATGTCATTTGCCTCATGATGTTGGACTGTTTCCCCACAGACTCCATTAACTTGCTTCAGCAAGAATATTGAAAAAAATAATGCAGCTGTTTTCTTCAGTTATGGAAGCTTCTTGATTTTACAAAAGCATGATCCATTCATATTATCTCACTAGAGCCTAGTGCAGGCTTTCTCTGCAGGTTTGACTGACACATTTATAAGTCAAATACCAAGATCATGAAAGTGTGTTTTACAAGTGACATTTCAGTATTATTTTTTGATGCTGCGTCTATGGGTCTAATCCTATATTACTTGCCTGAGGGTCCAGTTCTAAAATTAAATCTCTGCAAGTACCAACAGAAACTGACAATTGGTTTTATCATCATGGCTTCAACTCCAATTCAGTGATCTTTACGCACTTTTCAGTAACTATCTGGAGGCATTAGGAACTGCACCAGATTCCATTTCTGTACTCAAGAACTATTTCCATAATTTCATAAATTACTATTGGTAGGAAATTACTATTGGCAATTAATATACTTCTCATTATTGGTTTAAATGTTTTTTGAATTAGAACTCAGCCATGTGTTTCTTTTCTCTCTGTACTAATATTCCTCTAAGTCCTAGACCAGAAGACCAACTGAGGTACATGCTCAAAGATATCCATGCGAGTTTTGCCAGACTGGGGACTGCTGATTTGAGCTCTAACCAGATTAGCCCAGATGGCCTGGTGCAGTGGGTTTCTTGCCTGTATTCCAGAAGAGCAGAGAGCTCCTGTGGAGCCCCTTGAGTCTCTGGCTGGATAAATGCCTACCCTGGCACCGATAGTACCAGATGGCAACAGCTCCCGAGGGCCCATGGACCAGCTGCAGGTGACAGGAGCAGCAAACCCCAGGAATGCTTTCCCTCACTGTGCTCTCCCCTCTCTCTGCTCAGATTGTTAGGGGCGTGTGGCCTCTCATGGGCTGGACAACTCCACAGTCACTCAGGAATTCTTTTATATTACAAAAAACCTGCTGGGGAGCTGCAGATGGTTTTCACTCTCATTAAGTCTTTTGTGCAGCATAAAAGAGGTGGGACAGGTCAGGGAATATGTCCTGCAGATTTTGGCACCTAGGGTGATTCTTTCAATTAATACTTTCACCTGCTGAACAGTAATCTGTCCAGAAATCTTGTGAAAGATTACATTTCCATCTCACATGAATGTTTTTCTGGTTGATCCTTAGTGCCTTTTCATGTCTGGCTTTTTAATAGCCATGGCAAAGAAGCTCTTCTTCTGGGCATTCAGCTTGGCCCATTGCCTTGCAAAGAGCTGATTATCTGGGAAAATATGAAACCTTTGAGTAATAGGGAAGAGCGTTTCTTGTCTTTTAACACTTCTTGCTGTGGTGTATAGGGAAGTTTCCCCTCAAAGGGCACGTTCTTCAGACCCTGCTGCTGACCCCATGGTCCTAAATGGTGACCTTCAGTAATGGTTCATCAGGTCCCATTTGTTTGCTCTAAATGATAATGAAATGAAAAAGAAAGAGGATGGGAAATACTGGAATACTGTTTTATTTTCTTTATACATGGTTTGCCAAAAGGTTATATTTTGCTTTTTCTGTACTTGTCTCTTAAGTATTTGTGTGGAAAATAATTAAGAGTCACAAGCAAAATGTATATTTCTTCTTAATATTAATGTGTTATGAATGATATTAATTATATGTCCTCTTTTGTTAAGTTACCAATGTCTAAAGTTAGAGCAGCTGAAAATGTTACAATGGTGAATCCTTGTGTCACTATGTCTTAGCTTCTTGTTCATATACAAGACTTTAAGGACATTAATTAAAATTTTTGGATGTCTAATTTATCATGATAGTAAAAGATTTCTACACTTGATAGCATTTTGAATTTTCATTACTAAATAATTTTTGAGGATGACCAAAAATTGTTTTTTCTTCAGTGAAACATTTACCAAGAACATAACAAAACATTCTCTGGAAGCTTTTGTATTCTAGTATTACTTCAGCAAATAGCTGAATTACGTCCTAATCTCCAGGTGAGAGCATTATCATTTTCCAGCTTCCACCCAATAGTAGCTTTGCCTCAAATACATTGTATCTTAACTTTGGAAAGACAATTGTCAACCTGGAAAGGTATTTGCCATGTGTTGTGCACTGCACATCTCAGTTACAGAATGTTAGAGAAGGGAGTCAGAGTTTCTGGTTTTTTTCACATGAACTTTTTGGCGAAGGAGAGATAAGATGGATCAGGGAGGGCAGGGAGAGAACAACAGAGTTGGAAAGAGGAGACAAGACATCTGTGTGCTCAGGAAAAGCAGGCTGGTTTTCTCTGGTTTTGAGTCTGTTGAAGGTAAACTACCCATTGCCTCAATGCGTGGCTCTGAAAAGCTATCCCCTTGCTTGCTAGAGTAATGTCTGCTTGTGTGTGAGCACCCAAGAACACTGAATTGCTACTGAAGTAGCAATTCCTCTATGGAATGTGTTTATCTTCCACTATGCACCCAACTATATTCAGGCACAGCCAGAGTTGCATCTGAGGAAAATAGGAAAGAATCCTAACACACACCAAGGACGTGGGAACTGGTAATAGAGAACTGTGCATGTAGCATCACATACAATGTGAGTATGTCAGGAAAGCCTGCATAGAAATCAACAGGTTTGTAACTACTGTAAAGCAGTAGTGCTGAATGTCTACAAATATATTAGATTTTGCTATTGTGATCACTGCCACTTATGTTTAGGGGAAGTCAAGAGGATTCATATGAATTAATGTTTTTGCTTAGTGGACAAGAACATTCTCAATATCCACTTTGAGGGAGAGAAACATGAAAATCCAGTGAATTGGATTTATGTATTTTTAATTTGACAGATGAGAAGTCTTAACTTAAAGAAAGTCTGCACTTGTGTCACACCGTCAAAGGGCTTTAACAGCTTGCCAATCCACTTAGCCTAATTCATTAGCTAAAGGTTTTAATCTTCTGGGTTTCTCATCTTATCATCAAAAAAATGTCATGATAACCAAAACCAAAGCAAAAATAATCATAAATGTTATCAAACTCTTGGCATTGCACATCTTCTTTTTTTCCTCTTTTCATCCTGTTTCAGAAAGTAAATTAGGTTTTACATTACTAGTGCCAAGCCAAGGTACTGCTGAAAAGAGAGATGTGTCTACGATGTCCAGATCTATATATGATCATCCAAATCTGATCCTTTAATGTAAATCCAAACATTTATTGCAATTGCACATCACAGCAGTATGCTCCTCAGTATAAGGAATCAGGGAAAAATTGTATAAGACAAATCAGTTGCACACTGATCATTTGCACATTAAGCATGTTTAAACTACTTTGGACCAATGTGCCAAAAGGTGTGCAAGTCACAGAAAAGAAACCAACCAAAGTTTTAGAGCTTCAGATAGGTTGAAGAGTGTCAATGACTTTCATAGCTTGACCTACTTTGGAATACAGCCGCATACACTTGAATCTGGAACAGTTCTTCTAATACAGAAGGGCTGAAGAGCAAATTCCCTGCTTCTATTGAAGCCCAAGCCCAAAGTGCCATGGGCTTCAGTGCAAAAAGGGTTTGGAGCCCAGGGCTTTGAGAATGCACTGTATTTACATTGTATTTTGACATACATTAATGTAATATAGTTGCCATCTGGTTCTTCTGGAGAAACCGTGTCTACAGAAAGCCATGTAGTTTCCTATATATGTGTGTGTGTGTGTATATATATATGTTAGAAAACAGATGTGGAATACAAAGCAGAAATGACTGGTGTGCTCCTTGGCTGTGTGAAGATTTTGTCTGAATGTGACTTAGAAAACAAAGCATGAGGTGTTGTCTCATAATAATTACCAGAACCTTGATCATATAAGAATATGTGCATTTTTTCGTGTTACTGGCATTACCGTGTTTTTTGATGGGCTGTGATTCTGCAGCGTTTCACATCTCTCTTCCTCTAGATTACTGTGTTTTGTACATATTCATGTATTTTAAGTTTCCATTTCATTAACTTTTTTTTGTCACCCCATTTTCCTAAGAAAACAATCCTGAATTCATTGAGATGGACAAAGCACAAGTAAAATTACCGAGAAAGTAGGAAATGTATGTAGAGCTGTCGGCACCTAACCGCTTTGAAATAGACGGGTGATTGGCATTGGGGGAACGGAGAAGGCTGGCTCATACTCATGCTGATGACACTGATAGCCGTCAGTGCAGATAACTGTGTGCGACTTAAAAAAAACCCGGCGTTTCAAAGCACCACCTCAGTGGCGCTTGCTCGTCAATAGCGGTAACAATGTAGCAGCCGCAGGAGCATTTCCCCAGCTCCGCACGGGGATCGCTGCTCACCCGCCCGCCCGATTTGCTCGTTCCTGGGGGTGCGGGCCGGGGTCCCCTGCAGGGCGCTGCACCCGGGGCCGGCAGCTGCGGAGCCGCGGCCTGGGCTGCATCCCTGCAGCCCCTCCGCCGGCGGGGCGGCCGCATCCCCCTGCCTTGCGGGCGGCTTTGTTACCGGCTGCCCGCCCCCGGCGCCGCCCAGGCTCGCGGGGCTGCG
>VXAC01002952.1:565306-634666 GCA_013399225.1 Rhipidura dahli | reverse complement strand
ACCCCCGGAGCTCCGCTCCTCGCCCCAGCGCCCGCCGCGGCGGCCCCGTCATGCGGGAGGCTCGGGCGCCGTGCTGCCGCGGAGCCCCGCAGGGTTCCGCTCGGCTTAATTTGAATCGGTTTTGGGCCATTAAATTATAACTGGTTTCCTGCCTGGGGGAAGGCGTTCAGCACTTTGTGTGCCACGTTTATTTCCTCCGGGCTGTCCCCCCTCGCCGTTTAGTATATTTATTTGTTTATGTATAAGGCTGTTCTCCAGATTCTATACAGCACTGTCCGTGGTGAGGAAGAAGGATCACCGCAGTTTTCAAGCGTGTTGTTTTCAAAACAGTGGGACTTAATGTGTGTTTGTATTCCTGTGTGCACGAAATACAGCACAATGACAGTATGTGTGTGGGAAAAATAGGTTTATAATCGTGTCCTCACTGTTCTGTGGATTGTTTGTTGATGTAGAGATCTTGTTTTTTTCTTAGTACGTTTTTGTTTTTTTTCTCTTAACCTTTTCAGTGCACATCACTACAAACCAGGGTATTTAAGAACAATAAAATTCTCTTTTGGCCTGTATGATGTCAAAATAAAAGACAGCGTGGTATATGTAGTCAGTAATAGTTACATAATTCATTGTCGCTTATTTTGTTCCTGGATATATGTCAGGAGCATGGAGAGTGTATTTATAACATTTCCTCCGCCACATCCCTTTTCTGGGGTGCTGTGTGATGGAGTCTTTGCACTACACTACATTGCACTGGAATATTTGTAATAGATTTGGCCCTGAATCACTCCTGTACCCAAAGTACCACAGGGGCCTTACCTTGCTTCACTTTGTTGATGTCCAGGGCTGCTTCCTGTGTCTTCAAAAATTTCTATTGAAGATCTTTTTCTTCTGCCCCCACCTATTAGATTATTTTCTTATGTTTTTTAAAAAAGTAAGTCAGACCTTTACAAATATTTCAGCAGTTGATCTTTACAGTGCTCAGGTACAGAAGGAAATCTGTGTCATGGACGAACTAAGAAACCTTCTTCCTATATGCAGGTGAGCTCTTCGCTCACGTCTTTGACATCTTTGAAAAAAAAGTCTTTATAAGATGATAATGTATGGTTGCAGCATTAGGCCATGAGGCATGATGTCATTATTAGCATATGAAAGGAGCAAGCCTAATGGTGCCTTTCAATCAACACTGCTGTTCAGGCTCTACATTTCCAAAAATGTGGTGGTTGCTTTTGTCTCAGCTGGAGCTACTACAGTGGATGTTAGATGTTAGTCCATATGTGTGTATCTCTCTGAACGTACTTATATCACCTTAAAATGGGCTCTGAGATTCTATGGAGCTCATATGGTTGACTGGAAACCACTTTTAAACTTATGCTTGGTAGTAGTTTAACTTGACAAAACTGTAGTTGAAAAGCCTCCTTTCTGTTCATCTGTCTTTATAAAAACAGCCTTCTGGTGATGCCAGAGCAAAGTCGTGGTTTGTTAACACTATGGATTTAGTTTGGCTTGGAGCATTTGCCAGCCTCTGTAAGGACCCTCTGCCTTCCTCAAAGACCTATTGCTTTCTTGCTATTTGTTTTTAGAGTGAATTTAGCTAATGGGCATTTATATTTGTTTTACACTTCCAGTGTTTTTTCAAATCTGGTAGGAATGCACAGTGTTACAACTTTAGGAAACTCTCTGATAGTACAGTGGCTGCCATCCAGAAACAATACACTGTTTTGTCAGATTTCCTGACAGGAAATTGAATGAATTTTGTGTTATCCATCTTTATAAAATTAAGTAGTAATGCCTAATGAAAAAGAAATTAACTTTTTCCTTTATGTGCCAACTTGCTTTAAACTGCAGCTAAGCTTCAATATGCTGCAAAATAGGGGGGATTTCTGTGCATGGGACTCAATCTGCAGATTAAATTCTTAAATAATTACGTGTAATTCCTCTTCCTTTTTTTCTTGCTAATCTAACTCAGCATTTTGTTTGTTCAAAAACTCCTTCAGTCAGACAGAAGCAGAATGCTTAGGATATTGCATTTACTCCATTGGCTAATGAAACACCTGCTTGGGTAATGTTACTGAATCATTGAAAATGAGATGTAAATAATGTGCTTAGAATTTAGTAGCATGTTCAAAATCCTTTATTTGCAACTGTATCTAAAGTACTGCCTTTCATAGCATGGAGTGCTCTGAGTGGCTGAGCCTAATTTTGTTTGGTCCTGCTGTCTTCGTGCATGGCATGGTCATAACCCTTGTCTTCCCATTGTCCCTTGCTGATCAGAGGGGGAGAGGCTACAGTGAAGCTACCACTAGCAGGAAGAGTATTAATTTCATTGCCGAACAGATGGAGCAGAATTGACTGTGTTATGTAGAAGTTCTCCAACCTAATAGGAAGGGAGACATACTTTCACAACCTTGGGAGAGTGTGTTTTGGCTCTTTGAAGCTACTTGGTGGTATATGAGGTGTTTCTCTAATCATTTCAGGGCCCTTTGACAATTAAGAGTGACATGATCTATTATTTTGATATCTGAGTTTAGTATCTGAGAAAAATTCCATGTAATTTCCACTGAAATCAAAGTAAACTGCGTGGTTTATAGAGACAATGATGCATGGCATCTCAGATGTGCCTCCACACAAGTTTGTGATCAGTTGGAATATCAGTGAGGAAAAGGCTGAAAATATCCATGTCTCTGGCAGTAAAATAGAAAACGGTGAGTACAGCTCTGTGTAGCATGGTTATGCATTACAAGGACACATCTTTGAGGGAAGTAGGATGTGATGCTAAAATACTGTGGTACTTATAGAAGAGTTCAAGTAACACTTTTGGTTTTATATTTTTTACAGAAACGTAGCTATCAGTGCTTGAAATGCATCTTTTCTTAAAATTGGTTGCATACTTGAACAAAGAAGCACAGCAGTTTCATGCTGTCTTCTGAGTAGTTGTGTTAAATGACTGCAGTCAGATTGAGAATTCTCACTGGACGTGCAAGCCCTGACTGTTGATTGGAGATGGTCACTCACATTACAAGTGGATGTGTTTCAGCCATCCCTTCCAACACCTAGGAATCCTGTCACTTGTTTTGATAATGTTGCTGTTAGGCTTCCAAGTTCTGCTGACAGGATGAATGCATTTAGCTTTCAAAGCAAATGGGTAGTCACAGCCTTCATCTTGCTCTGTTTTAACTGTGGAGAGCTGTTCCATCTTCTCATGATACCTTGTAGTACTGGGGAGAAAATGCCTAGTGACCGAGGCTAAGTGGTTTGGATGTAGCCATTGGATTGAACCACTATTTTGAGTTTTGTTACATTTGCACAGGTTTGTGTTNGGGAGGACTAGCATGCTGATGCCAGTTGCTTAATGAACAATAATACTCATATTTCATAGTTTTTAAAATAAATTTGCCCTGAAGTATGCAGTTTTGAAAAAAATAGACAATAATTACATTTGAAAGAAAGAGAGTTTTGCAAGAGGATCTTTTCTTTGAAGTGTGGTTATCAACATTTCTACATGGCACAGCTGCAGCTTGTGTGTGCAAAGCAGTAATAACTGAAACTAATTTGAAATTGAAGTATGAGTCCATCATTATTTGACCAAAAAGCCCAAACTGTGCAGTCAAACCAAACCAAACAGTTCAAATGGTGCATTATTTGCACTTTAGAGCTACCCAAGGAAATACCCAAAAGTGGATGATTGATGGGTCATCTGAATTGTTTGCTTTTGGGGGGTTAAGGACACATTATTGTGACATAATTAATTGTTTGGGGCTTTTAAAATTGTATTAGCACTGAAAATGAAAAAAATGTTGACAATAAAGACTATTATGTTGAAAGAAAATAAAAAATAACCGTTGTTGAGCTAGTGTTTCTTGATGTTGCATCATGAGATCAGCAGGGGATACAGTGTTTCATATAGTGTTTTGGTTCAGATTTCTACAAGTGTGTGTTTCCATTCATTTGTGAAGCTGTATATACACACACATATAATGTGACTTGTGGAATTTCAGTCATAAAAATTATAATAACATTGTCAATATCCCTATATGCCTTGTATTGACCACCAGAGAAAGATATTAGGTAACAAAAATTAACATTGTCATAAGAAGCCCACCTAAATATTGCATAGAGGACAGTCAAATGTGTTTTGTTAAGTGCTGTGGTGGCCAGGATCCATTGGCTAGGATCCACTTGAAAAAATCAGATTAAAAGTTTTGTGCTTGACAAATCCAATGTCATTAGTTTAAAAATTCCCTGAAGGCTGGTATTGTAATTAGATGAGCCCAAAGCATGCAGCAGTAAATTTCATTTTCTTCCAGGAATGACCAGCAGCATCTTTAAAAAAAGAAAACATTGACTGATTCTTGTCAGATAGAGTAGCCACAGTAGGAAAAAAGAGTTTTCCAGGAGTACATGTGGCACCTCATGGTGAATGGAGTGGATCAGCCACAGCCTGGTGGGAAGCAGTGTGGTCTGTAAGGACGCTGCTGCAAAAATGCTCAAAAGTGATAATTCACTAGGTGCCTCATATCAAGGGCATTGGATATTAGATGCTGAGCAAAACAGTGTTAAAAAAATTACAAAACCAGCAACTCCCTTTGGATCCTGATTGTCACAAAAGGCTTATGTCCATCTTTGAGTGATTCCTTAACCTCCCTGTCAAGAGCGTGTGAGCTTCATAGTCCTAGGCTACAGCATTCAAAAGGTGGACTTGTTCAAGGTGTTTTTTTAATTTAAGAGACATTTTTAAAAGACCAGTCTGCTTGGTTCATCTTATTATTCTCCTGCATGATTAGTGATTTGAGTCTGTTTTGAGTAGTTTGATAAAAGAGATTTTTTCCACTAGAAATAAAGAATAAAGATTGTAAATGTATAATCTCTAAAATGTAGCCATAACTACACAAACCCCATATTTTATGCTTCCTGCTTCATGGCTCTAATAAAAATGTCACATTGTCTTCAACAACATAAATATCACAGTTACGGAAATAATTTCCCAAATATGTGTATTGTAAAGGAAAATACGAAAAATACAACTGTAGTGCTCTCTGAGACTTGCAGGACTTCCCCTGGGGTCAGTAAGGCAGGGGCTGTACCTGAGTGCTGTCACAGGGTTGTGGCACTGTCCATGTGTCAGAGGCTCCCTGGCCTGCCTTGGGCCAGTGTCAGCAGCCTTCACAGAGCACTGGGAAGGGAAAGCCACGGGCTTGGGACTATCCCGAAACAGACTAGGGACAAGACAGCTCTGTTTGTGAGACAAGAGCATTTAGCATGTGCTCTCTGCTGCCTGGCTTCAGCATCTGGCCCCTGGTCTGTTCTCATACAGGTACAGGTGTAGCTCTAGGGATGCTGCTGCATGTGTCTGGATAAGAAAAAGCTCCAATTGAAGGCTGTTTATCTAGAGTAAAATAAGAAGCCACTGTCACGTAAGAGAAAGCAACACTTAAGAAAGTTTAGTGCATAGTGTTGTTTCATATTTGTGTGTCTGTGTAAAAAAATAAATCCATATGCACACACATTGTTTCATATAATAACTGTCTTATGTTTTGAATAATGCCATGTTGAGCAATGCCCAGACCTTCCCAATATGTTGTTAGGATCTTTTAAGTGTGTAGCAAAGTATCATAATTAGAGTAAATATCACAGTTCTTGATTGCCTTACATGGTGTTTTTGTGTCAAATGTTCACTTAATAATCTCTGAGTGTGTAGATGTGACATCACTCCTCTGTTTCATTTCCTAGAATGTATTTTGACTTCCTTGGAACTAAATAGCTTTCAGCAAAATATAACTTTGACCTAGCTCAACTTTTATAAACAAGTCCTATTAACTTGAGTGTGTGCTGTGAACTTGCTCTGAGCCTGGGTAATATGTCTTATGTTGGGCTGTTTAGTTGACAGGCTGGTATTTTTCATTATGAAACTATAGGTTAGTGGAGAGAGCCACTGCAAACACCATAGTGCTGCTGCTTAGCAGATGTAAATTGTCACATTCCTTAATGTTCCACAGATCTCTTGATACTTCCCACTTCTTGCCTTAATTTCAGTGTCATATATTTAGTTGCACTGGACAGTGTAGATGTATTTTTTGTTCCTGTTACCAAAGATCTAGGCTTTTTCATGCTTGAGAGAGGTTCTGGGGGTTTTTTTCTCTCTTTAGGCATTGTATAAACATACTATATATTGCAAATTATGGAAGGCTGCTTTTTATAGAGTTTATTTATGGATACCTCTGTAATAAATAGGTAAATAAAGTCAAATTGTCAGACTTCATGCTCCCAGAGGCAGACTAATCACAGGTTTAAAATGTTATCCTTATTTTCATTAATTGAATTTGGTTGGGTGTTTTTTGTTTACTGTATTGGGTGTTGGGTTTAATTTTGCCTGGTAGTTTTAAGAATACTCATTTCCAGTGAGATCTTGTGTCTTTTTAAAACTGACTCATTTGTTTTAGAAGAAATCTTAGCTTTTATGTTAAGTTGCTTCACTTCCTCTTGATGCTGATGTTGATGCTGACTGTGTGCAAAGGCATAGACTTAAGTACTGGGTTTCTACTTAAGGTACATCAATAGGTAAAAGGCTTTGGCTTAGATACACTACAAATAAGTCTGGTTTTGATTTACGTGGAGCTTAAGATAACCCTTGCCCTGTCTTGATAGGGTAAATTACTAACTGGAACAATTAACTGCCAAGGCTTTAAGAACATGAAGTAGGGAGGTTCTTAAACCTAGCTTATGTTTATCTCGGTTTTTAAAGAGTTTGAAGTACTATAAATAAAAGAAGTGTGTTCAACACCTCTTGGCATAAGCATCAATTGTCAGCCGTACAAAGGGTATAGGAAGTCAATATAATGGGCACTTAGGACTAATGCATGTATTTAATTTTTCTTTTAATGGGAGAACTGCCATGGATTGGCTTGAAAGAAGCTTTTTTTTTTCATACTCTCTTAGTCATTCCCACACTGCTGGGTTGGGTTTGGTTTGGTTTGGTTTGGTTTTTAAGTGATACAGTCAATTTTGAATCTCTTAATGGGAGAAAATGTAAGTCTCAGGTCTTGTGCATGTCCTGTGTCTCCTATCCAAGGTTTGTGTTGTTATTGTCACTATAGAAGTGCTTTTCTTTCTTGTACTTTGATAAAAATTTGCCCAAACAAATGGGAGACTGTGGTGGAGGAACAAAGAAGAAGCACTGATGAACTCTCACTTACTCAGTCTGGAAAACCAGAACTACTTCTCATTAAATCTTTCTTTAATGTGGTTTCAGGGGTACTTTTTGCTCTAATACATGGAAATTTTTCTGACAGATTGTGATTTTTATATTAATGACATCCCTTTATTATGCATAAGACAGTTTAGGCTATCTGTATATTAAACAAGGACTTTGTTATCTGACATTTGCATTGATTGACCACATGTGAAACGTGTGTTGACTTAGTGTCTTGCCTTTTTTTTGGAAAACAAAAAGCAGAAATTGAAAGAAGAAAAGATTTAGCTTTCTACAGGATAAGCTTCATGACTTGTGGCTGTAAGTCAGCTGCAAGCAAACTTTATTTGTAAAATAATTATTTTGATCTTAATTTGCAACCCTAACATAAATTGATTAATGCTGATTCATCTAAGTAGCCCCATGAAGAATCAGTATTGGAATTATTCCTTGTCAGTACAGAGCAGGCTGTGAAATCTCTCGCTGCCCCTGCACTCTGGACAGCAGCAGGGCCAGGACAATTAGGATCCATAGATTGTCACAGCAGAGTCTGCTTGTCTGTCTTCCTGCTGCCGAGGATGGCTTGTCCTTTTGATCCTCCTCTATCCAAAAGACGTTTGGAATGTAAATCTCATTTGTTACCTCTTGGGAGACCAGTAATGAGATCTTTTCCTTTCAGACTGGCAACCTCAGACCAGTGTGGATTATTGAAGGCTAGAAGCTGTCTCTTTTAAGGGAGGAGAAATTAAGGGAAGTTTTGCATCCTGTGGAGTAAAAATGAGTCTTCTCAACTGAGTTCTGTGCTTAACAATTTAGATAAGGGAAAGTGGTCTTGTGTATAATAATATTGTTGTTGTTTTTCCTATTGTTTTCGGGCTTGCTGAGGTTTACTGGAAAAAGGAGATGCTTGTATGCCCGATTCCAGCTAGTGTAGATGGGTATAATGCTTAATTGGGCTACTGTGATTTACACTTCTTAGATCAGGCCAAGTACAGCTTAAATTGTTAAGTGGATTAACAGGATGTAATCTGCTTTGATTGGTGTATCTGATTCCTTCGTTCTGTGCAATCTACTAAGCAACTAGTTGAAAAATTTGGTGAAATGTAGTTTGCTGCAGAAAACCAGCAGAAGTATTGCATGATATATTCACATTTCCAGTATATGGGGAGAAAGTTTTCTCCTATGAATATTCTACTTTCTAAGTTACTCACTGGGATATCTGTGTTGCTGCACACGCTCTCTGGAATTTGTAAAATGTTAGATAGATTTGAGCGAAGACCTTTTATCTCACTAGAAAGTAAAAGATGTAATAATATTTTTGTGGGTCTTTACTTTGTTGTTACTTGCCTGAAATTAAAAATAGCCCATGTGTGATCTCTTAGAGCATGAATGTTCCAAGATGTAGTTAGGTCCTATAGCCATATTTTCATCTGCAGGTGATATTTCACTTACCTATAGTTTGTAATAAGTAGAATGGCTAAAAATCTGAGGTGAACAGAGTATCACCTATTTTACAGTTAACAGGAACTGAGTTTTAAATTCTCAACTGATTGAAGTTTTTATCCATTATTTGCACATGGAAAAGTCCCAAGGAATAAAGAGCTAGAAGTGTTTATAGCACTGTGCCTTGTGGACTGTACAGGAAAATTTTTTGTATAGGCTTTTATGGTGGAAAGAATGAGTTGGACTGTGAAGCATCCCATGGGTGTGTGGGTCTGGCACAATGCAGTTAGCAAATCCCAGGATTAGTGCTTGAAGAACTGGGGATAAAATGCCCTCGGTTGTAAAGATTCAGCTATGGAACAGTCTTCTAGATCAGATCAATGAAATCTGAACTCTTGCAAATGCTTCCAGATTATGGGTTTTGAGGAAGCCCTTCCATGACAAGTGATGTCTCAATGCAAAAAGCTTCCTCTTGCTGCCCTTATCATAGAATCATAAAATATTAAGGGGTTGGAATGGAATGTAAAGATTATCTAGTCTCAAGCCCCAAATTTATCTCATTTTCAAAAAGCATGTAGTAAAATAAACAGTGCTTTTGTTTCTTCAATGTGGCAACCTCTATTAAATCTGTTAAGGAATTCACCATTACTTTTGATTTACAAATACGATAATATTGGCCCTGAGGGTGCCATAAAACCCCAACCCAGCATACACCTTCCTGCCTGCTGTTGAAACTTAGGATAGGAATGTAATGGATCCCCCAAATGCAATCAAGTTTCATAAGTATCATACCTTCCTAGAAATAGTGTTCTATAAAGAGTTATGCCTGGCTTAGCTTCAGATTTTTGAATGATAGTTCAACCATTATGGAACTGATAATTTTAAGTTTGAATTCTTTATTGTAAGAGTCCAAGTGATTTTATGTAATACTACATCGTGAGATTCTTTTCCCCCTAATTATCATTTGTGTGTGTTTAAGGTGGCATTTTAATTGGCAAACCACAGAACTCCAATCAATTTAACCACAGAACAGGAACAATTAGTGTTTTAAGACTGTATGTTCAGAAATGTCATGTATCCATTATCTTTAAATTATTCTTTTGATTACTTTCTTTGAAGTTTTCTTATCATCTTATATGTCCCAAAGTGCTTTCTCTTCTGATTTCCTTCCTGTGCTAATCTCTCTGTTTTGTCTTCAGGCATCTCTGCAATTATCTTGTCATTCTCATCCTCCCTCAGACCTCCAGTAATTTTGGATTTTTGCAGTTCTCTGCATGCACATTCATACTCATGGCCTTTTCGTGTCCTTTTTGGTATAGTAAGGATGGGAGCCTGGAGAGTGAAGGGAAGTTTTGATTACCCTTGCATAGGAACACAGAAAAAGTGTTTGTTAGAAAGAAATATTGTAATTTTTGGGGTCACCTCTGGAGACAGCCATGATAGCCAGCCATGGGACTGTCAAAATGTGAACTAAGATGAGGGCTGTATTCAGAAAACAGGGGACGTGATTAGAATTCAGCACCATCTCCCTTTTTCTTGGGCTGTAGCAGATGCTTTGGGTCACCTTTTTTATCAGCTGCTGAACTCTGCTGGTGCGGTAACATTTTTTAAAGATACTGCATCTGAGAGACAAAGTCCTTGATGTCAGATTTTCTCCCACGTGTCAGGAAAGGGTGGCACATAGGAGCTTTTGCTTTCACCTCCAGCAGCTCCTGTGCATTGGCAATGAGGAGGAACATTCACTTGAGATTTTTTACCTCTCTTCCTTGATGGAAGAGTGGGATGCTGCTTTCCAAAACAAGCAAATGGAGCAAGGACTGATCAGGATCAATCTGCAAACTCATTTGCTTCAGCTATGCTTATGGCTTTTTTTAGCACTTGGAGTGAGTTTTACTGGTTTTTTATAGAACTTAGCCATAAAAGATTAAGGTTAGTACCCGGGCTTTTTTTAGTCTCTTCAAAAAATTAAAAATATAGTGGTATGCCCACACACAGAATACTAATTTTAGTTAAGATTTTTTTAGCTAAATCATGAATTTGTTAGAGCCATTTCTGAGCTGAGAACACATTTGTAAAATTTTTTAAATGTTTTCTGCATATGGTAATTTTTAAGTATCAGTCTAGAATGGTCCACAATGCTTTATTAGGTTTTGATAAATAATTTTATCAGAAGCCAGGAGTGTGAGTAATAAGCAAATGTAAGTGATTTATATGTAGTTAGGCAGACATAAGTGTTGCAGAAATGGAAGCACCTCTAACATGCAGCAACTGAGGTACCTGAATAATGAAAACCCTTTTTTGTTTCTTTTAGGACAGTGATACTTTAATTGCATCTTCCCTTTGAGCTCTCTGACACAAACTAATTTGTTTGAATTACTGGACAAAATAAATCCTTCATCCTTAAGATGTCCAGAAACCTTTTGTATCCCCTTTTGCTTTGTTAGCTTTGAGTATCATGATTAGCATTAACACCTAGAAGTTAGCATCGGCTAACTTCACTGGCATAACTGATCCCACTGAAATGTGTTCGTGTCTCAAACCCTGCATTTTGATGCATTTGGCTTTCCTATCTAATATTCTTGTTGGAATCAGCTGCTCACAGCAGAGAATTTAAAAAGCAGCTGTACAAAGATTTCCAGTAATTAACTTGTGTCAGTGTTCTCAGTACTTCTGGTCTGCCTGAATTCATATGTTGCACTTGGACTGCAGTTGGCTCATTTGAGGCACAAAATTACAGGTCGTGCTCTTGACTTGCTGTTGTACTTGATGGGGATTCAGCATTGGGTAATGCTTAAAGAGCAGCTACGGAGTTGCAAAAATAACATACCAGGTATATAATTCATACCAAGAGATCAGCTAGTAAAATTAGAATTGCCTTTCTTTTGGGAATCTCTGGAGGCAAACAAGCAGTTTCAAGGGAGATGAACCACTTCTGCAAAATCCCAGTTTCACTGCAGACACTTGGTATAGCCTGATGCTTAACACTGTGTTGCTCTACAGTTATACTTGGCTGCCAATTAACAGCTTTCACTGGGAAGTAGAAAAGTAGAAGGAAGGGGAAGAAGAGAATTTTGAAAATGTAGTTCAGCAAAATGGATTGGATCATGAAGATTAAAGTATAGCACTAGAAAGCATCAGGCTTATTGAAAAGGGGAGCAATTTAAGCAAGATTAAGTTTGTTGCCAATCTTAACTGATCCATACATTTTCATTTGTTTTCATTAGAAGCCTGGAGTGTAAGCTGATTTATTGTTTAACTACTTAGGAAGTGGAAACTGCAATTATTTTGGTCAGTGGATGGAAGGTTTGTCAGCTTTTGTGGTTCAAAAGGAGCCTCTGAGATAAGTATCTTGAAATTATTGAAGTCAGAACACTGAAAGGCACAGGAAATGTATGTAATATTTTATAATCAATGTATTTCCAGTTGCATGACTATTACCTTGTTCTTCTCTGTGCAGTTTTGTGAGGATAATTAAATAGCCTGATGGTTTGAAAAATTCCAAGGAAGATGAGTAACAGCTCTCATGTAGCAGACACCCATGATGTTTTTTCTATTAGCATGCAGCAGCCCCTACTCTCCCTAGGGCTACAGAAATGTATTAAACTTTTCCTAATGGCTGTGTTCAAGGCCAGTCCTTATTGCAAACATGAGACAAAGGACTCAGGGTGGGGGTGGGGACGGTAAGAGGCAGGATTTGACTGGAAATAGTGTAACTATTGGTTCCCCAAGGCTACCTTTAAAAGCAAACCCAAAATGTTTGCTGTTGTGGTGAGAACCTTTTATTCTGGCTTTGCTTTGCTTTCAGCATGGAGGTGAAATGATGCTTGGCTTTGGACACACTGTTTTATGTCAATGCCTTCATACAGTAGTTCTATGTAAGGGAAGGCTTTTCCTGCTAGAGGAAGGCTTTGGATAACTTAATCACCTTTCAGCCTCCTGACAAGTTGCAGGTGGTGCTTTGGCTGCTCGTCCAGAGAACAGTGACTCATGTTGACCTACAGCAGGGTTAAGGGTACAGGTAGATTTGCACTGTGCTGAGTTTTAGTTGAACAAAGACATACACTTGAGTTTTTTTCCACAATGTTTTCTAGACAGTTAAATGCACTCAGTTGTGACTCAATAAATGTTGTTCTTTTTGGACCAAAATGCCAAGCTTGGATTCTTTAGGAGAGGTCTTTAAAGTGCTTTATATAACTTACTATAGTTGTTTTATGAGGGGTTTCAGAATAAGGAAAATAAATGTTGTGAGATAAAACTTGGGGTGGGGGAGAAGAAGTGAGGGTTTAACTGACTGAGAGAAAAAAAGTAGCTACTATGCTTGGAAGGAAAGATAAGTAGGGATAATTTAGCAGTTTTGCATATTACTGAAGACTGTTCACTTTACAGCACTTTTGTGACATGCAAAAATTTGCTGTAGATGTAGGTGAAAATATTTTTTGGATTGCAAATTCTCTTCTTTGAAAAAATCTTGCTTCTTCTTATAAACAAACCAAGCAGTCACAGCATGCTTCTAGTAATTTGGTGGGAAACAAAGTTCATGTCAGTGGCTATGATTGAACGAGGCAAATTTGGACCTTAATACCTAATTGGTCTCCAAGGCATTTAGTCTTCGTAGGGGGATGGAAAAGAACATTGGAGTTCATCTAGAATGTGGTTGTAATGCATGTTTTTGTGTTGCTTCCACAGTGTGCACAGTATAAAACATACTAATTTTTGAAAAGTTCATTGCTTATTTTAACTTCTCAGGATTATCTGCTGCAGAGCCCAAGTTCAAGTAATACTGTTGGCTCCAAGTCAGGATGATTGTGGTAATCTTTTTTTTCATGGAACACATTAAGTACTATCAGACACATGTTTGTATTTAATATATTTATAAAGCATTTATGTTAATAATAGTTTTCAGAACAAGAAATTGTATAAGGGAATTTATGTAAGTTTTAAAACATATTTCTGTTACAACTGATCTTTAGACATGTGAGAGGAGCTACAAAGCAAAACATAAATTTCATGTCAGACACTGAGAGGGTCTTGCACACCTAACTTTGCACTCTCTCAGACTTCTTTCCTCATTTTCAAATGGACCTTGCAGGCAGAGGCTTAATGCAGGACTGGGATTCTACATAACATTATTTATTAGAAAGTATGTTTATCACTCTTCAAAAGGTGGTTACTTCTGTAGTGGAAATGGGAGACTAAAAATTGGGAGTGTTATATGTAATTTGCAGGTTAGAAGGAAATGTAAACTCAGGTCAGGAGGAAAGGAGGTATTGTCCTTGTCCTGAAAGAAGTTGCCAAAGAATTGTTGGCCAAAATTGAACACTAAGCAATAAACCTGTCTTTTATAATAGAGTGTATTTAAGACCTGAACTGTTTTGAAGGTGAAATCCCAAATCATGCAAGTATTGAAGCACACTTTTCAGTCCAGTTTGGCAGAATGCTGAAGTGCCTACTTAATTTCCATAGATGCTTAATCAGATGCCTGGGGGAGAGCTGCAGTTGCAGATGTTAAGAAATTTAAGTCAGGTTGCTTCCTCTTTTGAAAATCAGCCCTATTTTTATAAAACAGAATCCCTAGTTTGTCTTTTAAAAGCAGGTTCTTGTGAGGGCTTTTTCCCCCTAGGGAAAAGGTTTTAAATTCAAAAAGAAAAGACAGAGAATTTCCTTTTGAAATGGAGAAATATGAGTATGGATGAAATGAAGACTAGAGCTTCCCATCTTTGAAATGACTTTTGAAAACAAGCACAGATAAGCTTAAGTGTGTTTTCAGAAGATGCTTTTGTTATTTTCTTACAGATTGCTGTAGATGCTTGTGTATTAAAATTCTAATATTTGGTCCAGGTTAACCTTTATTTATGATGTGCAATTTTTGATTGACTCATGCCTTGCATGATATGCCTTATGTGAAATGCAGGTGAATGCTCTTTTTTTGTGTTTTTTTAGTGTTTGGCATTTAATAGGATTGCTGGGGCTTTAGCCTGGGGTTCTGCAAGTCACTAAGTCAGTGTCAGCTTGGTGCCAGGCAGGTACAATACTGACCACAGGGGCATTAGAGTGAACAGCTGTGTGCTTAGAAACCAGAAGCAGAAGTCAGTAATGCTCAGGGCCTGGCTCTTCTTAGGGGTGACATCCTCAGACAATCGATGTAGCAGAACAAAGCAAAACAATCCTTTATTCCACTCCCTACTCCTTAGCCAAAACACAAGCCAAAATGCAAACCAAAGGTTTACCAGTCTAACTGGATGAAATAATCTGTTCCTACACTAGATCTGAACATCATCAGTCAAGTGGATCCCTGTTTATTTATATGTTTGTTTAAAGTGTTCTGCAGGTCATCTGGGAACTTTTGTCTAAGAAAGATGGTTTGGGTATTGTCCCGGTTTGAGACAAATTTTGAGGAATGTGCGAAATGAACGTCCTCTGATAGAAGGCAGGTTACAGCCACCCCTCCCCCCACCAGGTTCAAGAAGAAATTCCTCACAGGAAAGTGAAAAAGAAAAAAACCTATTTATTTTAACAAGCAGAGTGTACTCAGGCCCGGAAAAAAAGGAATAATGCTAAATAATAAAATCTCCAGCTGTGGAGAGAACCTGGGTAGGTTTCAGTCATTTGTGGGTGTGGCTTTCTTCTGTCCGGAGCTGGAGTTCTGTGTGGGCCCCTCCAGGCCTCGGTGAAAAGGCCTCCCAGTGAAGTTCTGGTGTTCTGAGCAGTCCAGAGGGGAAGAAGAAGAAGCCAAAGTCCCAGGGCTCTGTACGTTAGCTAACGAACAAGAAACTGGCTAAAAAGCAAAAGGAGTGTAACTCTCTCCCCTGCTGCAGAAGCAGAGTGGCCGGGCAGGAGAAGCCAGCAAGCTTATCTGTGTTTTAAACACGGCGCCAAGGAATTCCACTGGCTCTCCGCCTCTCCCTTAGCTAGCTTTAAAGGCCCAGAGAGGCACAGGATTCATGTGTGGGCATAGAGCAGATGCCAGGGAATTCAGTAGCTTACAGTCACCCCAGGACAGGTATTAAAAGGTACCACCTTTTCCCTGGGATTCACAAGAACAAGTGAAGAAACACATTTGTAGATCAAGAGATGGAGACTCCAGAAAGAAATGTTGTTCACTTTACAGCCTTTATGTAAGTTCTTCCAGAGATCAACTGAAGCCTTCTCTTTATGAACACATCATGTGACAAGGATTCGCCCTCTGTCTTTCCCAGTAAACTGTTCCAAGGTTCAGCTGCAGTTACTGCTAGGGAACTGCAGTCTGTTTCAAGGTTGAATTGATGTAGCTTTAATTGTTAGCTGCTGGATCCTATTGCATTACTATCAGCATGTTTGAAAAGGTCTTGCTACCAGATCTGCTTCTCAGAGAGTTAGTGCTTATTTCTGGTAGTCAACTGACCCATCAGTCTTCTCTTCATTTAGCTGACATGGGCAGGGCTCCCTGAGACTTCAAAAATGGAAAAAATAGCCAGGGGAGGAAAATCAATGACATATGATGATAAGAGCATAGGATGTAAAGCAAATAAGATGATATTTATGAACATGTTCCACTGCAGAGACAGAAACCTTAGAAAATACAAGACGACCTTTAGGTCCTTTCCCAAGCCCTTGAAGTCCTTCAAGTGGAACTTGGTGTGGATGATGGTGTTGCCAATGTGGATCTTGGCCAAGCACTGCATTGCAATTTTCCATGATTGCCTTTGAAGCAAAGATCATAAAACAGGAAGGTGTTAATACAAACTTACATCTTGGCTGAGGCACTGGGAATGCTGCTTCTTGGAATTAGTACTTAGGATATTAATCCACATGTTCTGTTAAGAAAAACAGAAGAACTGTCCAGTGTATAAAAATTTTTAAATACTTTTTTCCCCTTCAACAGTATTGACTTCCCATATTCATCTGTATCCAATGTTGATTTAAGCTCTAATTCTGGGGCCACTTTTGTGCAAATTTCCATTACATGCATTATGGATGCACAGAGTCTGCTTGCCCAAAAAGAACTGTAGTGTTGTAATCCTCTAAATTGAAGGATTTGTAAGGTAGCAGAGGAAGGACTAAGAATAGCTCTAGAAAAATAGTGATTGAAGGTTGCTACTACCAGAACCATTCATCCAGCCTGCAGCCCACACTCTGTGTGCTCTGCAGCTGTGCCAGAAAATATGCTGTATGAAGAGTTTGGACAGTTGTGGCCTGTTCCCTGTTTTTTGGCTCGGCTTCAGAGTGAATCAGGAGGCGTGCACATGCTCTCAGGCAAAATACCCTTTCCAGAAGTGCTGGGGGGGAGCATGTAACCCAGTAATTATGGATGGGCAGACTTTGCTGTACACATGCCAGTCCAAGGGACAGAGAGGAAATGCAGGATTTGGTCTTCCGTTGGTACTGGAAGAATCTCAGGTTTCTTGCTGGTCAGGAAGACTAGCTATACTGGCATTCTCCTCCTGAGTACAGGTCAAAACTTTGTCTAGCCTTGTTGGATGGGGTAGTACTGAATGTCACCTCCCCAGGAGCTGGGTGTGTGATAGGTGCATTCTCCAGCCTCTGTCATGTACAGAGGCAGAATTGGATTGAATTCTGTCCTTGGAAGCCGATTCTGTGGCAGTTGCTGCACCTTTCAGGATCAGAACCTCTGAATAGACTTCGTACAGTTTTCAGGTGTCATTTGTCTTTTTGCCATATCTTAAAATTCATTTACTGCATTCCTCTGCTTTGCTGTCTTTCCTTCTACTAGCTTTCCTTTTGTGTCCTTTTAGCTTTTTCCAGTATGTATTAACTCTGATGCCACTGCTGTAACAATTTTTTTTTTATTTGAAAAAAATGCAGCTTGGCCAATAATACCTGGAAGCAAGCCAGTAAAGGCTAAAGAATGAGTGGAAACAAAGTCTGCCCAAGTTTCCTCATTTGGAAATGAAATGCCTGACTAGGATCTCATCACTTTGATTTTTTTAAGATTTATTTTTGTTTTAATAGAAGCTGGGTTTTGACTGTAGGGTGATATTGGTGAGGATGTCCATATAACACAAGCCTCTCAGATACCTGTATTTCGTTGGTGTATGGGGTTAATGGCACACCATTTGATGCTGTTACCCTGTAGAATCATGCAGTCATTTTGGTTGGAAAAGACCTTTACAATTGTTAAGTCCAACCATTAACCCAACACTGCCAAGCCCACCACTAAATGGTGTCCCTATGCACCACTTCCACATATCATACCTTCAGGGATGGGGACTCAACCATTTCCCTGGGCAAAGGGTTTCAGTGTCTGACAACTCTTGGTGAAGAAATTCTTCCTAATATCTAATCTAAACCTCCCCTGGGGCAGCTTGAGGGCATTTCCTCTTGTCCTAATCCTTGTTAGTTGGGAGAAGAGACTGACCCCTACCTGAGTACAACTTCCTTTCATACAGTTGAAGAGAGCAGTAAGGCCCCCCCAGCCTCTTTTTCTCCAGGATAAACTCCCTCAGCTACTCCACATCAGATTTGTGCTCCAGACCCTTCACCATCTCCAGTGCCCTTCTCTGGACATGCTCCAGCCTCTCAGTGCCTTTCTGTAGTGAGGGGCCCAGACGTGAACAAAGGATTTGAGCCTCACCAGTGCTGAGTGTTTAAATAAATTCATGCTGCTTTCACTCATATTGGGTGTCTTGTCTTCATCTGCGTCACCCTAAGAAAACAAAAAACATGTTGCACAGCACTGGAAGGAAGAAAAAGCCTTTCTGTTGTTTTTCCCCTGTGTGGTTTTGTGGTGTAAATAGTATGGCTGCGCAGCACAGTTGAAATTAGGAGTTAGTTGCTAATTAGTTAAATACACCCTAAGCTCAGTTTAGTTCGAGTCCCTAAGTAGGCATATGTTCGGTGTGGAGCTAGTTAGTTTGGTTAGGGAGTGGAAGGTGAGTGTGTTGTGAGGCCAGGGAACTGCCAGGCTTCCCCCTTGCTCCACATCAGCACCCACACAGGGTGGAGGCAAACTGTTGGATGGATGTATTTGCCTCAGAGAGGGGGGTAGAGCACTAGAAGCAAACACTGTTAATAGCATTAACTTTGTATTTTATTCTGGTGCTGTGTTTGTATGTACTACACAAAAGAAGAGGCTCCACGTTTTTAGGAAATCCTGAAGGTGTCAGGAAAATTGATGCACGTGGAGCTCAAGTAAGCTTTGTTAGCTGAAAGCCATTTTTTTGTTGAGTGGGAGTCTTCAGTGTTTCTAAGACTTGTGAATTTTCTGTCTTTTCACATGTATATCAGTAGGGAAAATGGACATGCATCAAAGTACTGCAGCAGCTAATTTAGCTCAGAGAAAGTCACCTTTGTCCCTTACTGCTTGGTTTTCAGTGAAAGGCAAATTGGCTTTCAGGTTGATGGTAATGCCACAGACACCTTGCAAATAGGACATTATATAATAAAGACTATGAGTGTGTGTTATTCGATAAAGCTTTGGTTTAGAAGGAATTCTGAATCAAACTGTGTAAGCATTACAATGAAATGCAGGTAAATGTGAGATTTAACTCAGAGTTAAGCTTTAGAAACATTTAACTTGGATTAAGAACTGAGTGATTTTAAAGATTAAGAGAAAAAGTGTAACTTTGGTTGATGAACTGTTTAATCATCTTGTCAGAGTTTCCTTTACTTTCTTCTGGAATCATTCTAGTTTGTCAGGTTTCTTTTCTTGTTTGGAGAAATTCAGGACCAATGTCTAAGATTTGACAGAATAATTAATTTTTGGGTAATTCATTAGTCTGATCAAAAGGGCGTGCTGCAGGATTTGGCAGTTGACTTAATTTCTTCTTGAAATTAGTACATTGGGAGATAACAGACTAATTCATATATTCAGTATCATTGTAAAGATAAACTAAAACCATGATGAACTTTGAACTTTTGTGTAAGAAAATACACTTGTACTGAAGTGAGGAAAGGTGACCCCTCTCTTTTAAAACTCCCACTAAAACTGGTTTTGCTGCACAGTTGTTCCTAATAGAAGTTCTGAATCTGAGATTAATGATTTTTGACATGGCTTAACTAAATGTAGGTCCTTTTGGGCCTGAAAACTTCAGAGAAAAAAAATCTGTGTGTTGTTTCTTTTTTAATGTTTTTTCTTTCTTTCATGTTTTTCTTTTTCTTTTTTTTTTTTTTTTTTGTAGCTGAGGATTCACATTTAACTGTATGCTCCTGGTTGCAGTCTGTAGTAAATTTGTGAGAGTTTCACAGTAACAAGACCAGACAGTGAATCAATCAAAGATGTTCTTGTGTTGGGTTTGGCTTTTGCTGCTGCCAGTGATGTGGCTTCTAATCCATCAGAAAAGATGAGCTCTGCTTCTTTATCACTGAGATACCAGATAATTGTGTCTGTCAGGATCTCTCGATTTTCTGTGTGCTTCCCATCACTAAATGAAAGTCTATATTAACTCTCATTGCATGTTATGTTAATTTTTATTTGATGTTGGGTTTTGATTTTACAGATGTCTGAAATTGTGGCATTGCTCTGATTTCTCAGCTTTTTACTTCAGCATTTGTTGAGGCTAATGGGTAATGGTAGCCTTACTAGTGGAGTGCCACTTCAGAGCCTATACAACATAAAGTGAATTAGAGCTTGAATTAGAATGATACCCTTTGTCCTGAGGAAAGGATTTAAAATCATAGAATCATAGAATGATTTGGATTGGAAGGGACCTTAAATGGGGCCCCGTTGCCATTGGCAGGGACTCCTTCCACTAGACCAGGTTGCTCAGAGCTGCTCCTACCTGGCTGTAAATACATCCAGGGATGGGGAGTTCACAGCCTCCCTGGGCAACCTGTTGCAGTGCTGCACCACCCTCACAGTAAGGAATTTCTTCCTTGTAGGTAAGCTAAATCTGTCCTCCTTCTTAGCTTAAGGCCACTGCCCTTGCCTGGTCACTACACAGCCCTGTGCAAAGCCCCTCCCCAGCTCTCTTGTGGGCCTCCTTTAAGGACTGGAAGGTTTCCCCAGAGCCTTCTCTTCTCCAGACTGAAGAGCCCCAGCTCTCTCAGCTTGTCTTTATACTTGTTTCTGGAGCTGAGAATACTCAATCTGAATCCAGATTTTCTGACTGGTTTTGTCTACCACTTTTTACTTTCTTTCCGGTCCAAATTTTAGGTTTGATGATATACATCATAATTTGGCTACCCGTTGGCCAATCTCATTTTCTTCCTGTACATGGATGATTCCTGAATCATTTCCCACTGAGGTTTTGTTCTCTGTTCCAAGCAGTGAAATTTTAAGTCCACACATCCTTCTTCTGGAAGTTTGTGCATACTTTTATTCTTTCTTTGCTGGTGTAAACCCTTCAGTGTGCCACACAGATCTTGCCCTGCTGCAGTGTGTGGGGCAGGATCACCATAAATACTCCCAGTTTCCTTGTTTGCTAGCATGTTTCTTTTGTGGAGTACTGTTTGTATAGTGCTTATAGTAGCATGCATGCTTCTTGCTGTAAGTTTGAATTCCTCTAATACTAGATAAGCTTTTAAGAGTTATTATTAATCCTTAAACAAAGAAGAAGCTACAGAGTTAAACATTTTAAAATATACACCTGCATCCTTCTTGGGAACGAGTTTCATCCTGCCTAAACTCAAGAATTACCTCTTCAAGTCATTCTTAACCTGGATTGTCCTGTGATTCTATTAAGGGCGCAGAAAAATAAGCTTTCCACACATAAAATTTAGAAAAGACAACAGAAGCTGGGTTTTGCAATATCTGTGACTAGCCTAGCATTTCTGTCTCCAGGGTGGCTTTATTTGTGAATCTTCACACATCCATGTCTATGTAAAACTGGGCTGCACAACTGGCATTTAGTATTGCATGGCTGATGTATTAAATAAGGAAACAGTATTTCAGGCTCTCGTGTATTTGTTAAATGGAGAAAAGATAAGAAAATAAGATATGTCCTAAATCTTGAGAAATAGAAGCTTAGAAGGCAGGAGGGAGAAAGAGGATATGAATGGATTCTACAAGTAATAACTTCTAGAGTTTTTATAAAAACAAGCCTTGTTTTTCAGCTTTCAAGATGCTCTTGGCATTACATAAGCTTTCTGAACACTAGGGGAGCTGCTGAACAGCTCAAGGTTTAAAAAGGCCTGGTACCGTGGTAAAGTTCCCACAGTGCTAAATTGAGCTTTCATCTGCATTTTTAACTGTCAGGTGAGAGCAGGATAGTTAGAGCCATTCTTCAGGCACACACAGGGCTCTGCTCTGGCAGAGCTGTGGAGAAAAGATGGCAAGTCCTACCCTGGATCAATGTAACTAAGTTTCCACTGGTTTGTAGAGAGCCCAGATTTCTAAAATGCAAGCCCTAGCAAATGGACATTATTTTGAGATTTTGCTGTGGTGTTCGCCTGCCAGATGCTTTTTATTTTGATATTCATTTAGCTGCTTAATTCTTTTTTGTTTATATTCTTCAGGGCAGGAATTGTTTCTCCCTCTGTTTCGATCAAGCACCTTGTTTGATTCTTACTTGGGGATATTTCTTAATATTTTAACACATGAGTATTCCCTGAGCAAGAGGGTATGTTTTTTCCCAAGTCCATTAAAGTTGGGTAGGCCAGTCTAGATCAAGTGTACAGGCTAATGCTAAGGATTAAGGATGTCCAGTCAATAATGATTTTATTTGATAAGAGATTTTTTTTGTAGTGCAGACTGTTTCTACCCAAGCATCCAAAACATCCAGGGCATCCAGCTTTTCACTTCTACCTGCTAGAGAACATGGTTGGGTTTTTCTAAATTTAAAAATTCTTAGTGTATTTTTTTCTTAGAGTTTGCTCCCACTGCCCAGATGGCTGCTGTCATTCCTCTTTTATCAAGGAATGTCAAAGTAAGGGATCTTTTCTATGTTTTTTGTGGCTCTAGGCTAAGTGAAGGCTTGTGTGAAACCCCACACTTCTGTGATGTTTGTGCCACTTGCAGGATGGCTGTAGGACAGCAAATTCTTCCAGGGAAGTGGTCACTGGTCAGATCCCTAAGCCTGGCAGAGTTCAAGAAAAATTTGGACGACGCTCCCAGGTACATGGTGGGATTCTTGCTGATGGTGCTGGGCAGGGCCAGGAGTTGGACTTGATGATCCGGATGGGTCTCTTCCAATCCACCATATTCTATGATTCTGTGGAATCTTGGCATAGCTTTGACGTCAGAATAGAAATTAAAACTTGAGGCTTAGATTCTTTCCTGCATTTTAAACACAGCTACAGCAAGTGAAGCTTGAGACATGCAAAGAGCAAAGTCCACCTTGACAGTACCATGTAAACAAGTAAGTTTACCTTTGCAATCATGGAAAAATAAAAAGATGATGCTACAAAGAAGCCAAAACCCGTCTGCGCTTCTGAAAGATTGATGAATTTAACTGATGCTCAAAATGTATCATCCATTTGTGTAGTGTATACTATGTATTATCTGCATTTTTTGTCCCTTCTAGTCTGAACAGTTTAGGATGTCACAAGTGAGGTTTCCATGTCAGTGGTTTGAGAGTGCAGGTACATTGTGGAAAGAATGTGAATGAAGAACTGGGGTCACTTCTCAAAAAAAACCTGTCAGCTTCTTTGTGACCCCCATTATTTGTGGACTTGATGCTGAGCAGTTCCAGTTGTGAATTCTGACATGCAGTAAATTATGGTGCATCCAGGCACTAGAAAAAGGCCATTGTCACAGAGGTAAAAGGTGACGTATCAGGTTCTATCATGTAGTAACTGGCACAGCTCCTTGAAAAATCAGTTAAGCTAATCTTGGTTTATGCCAGCCTCAGGTATACTCGTAAAATGTAGTTCAGAAGTAGTAGTAGTTCTTACACATTAATATACATGGTAATAATTTTCAAGGTGAATGTGAAGTTACTGCATGTTATACATACTTAATCTACTTATCACTCTTAAAGGTTCCAGTTTTCTCCATTGGTAATTTATTAGCAATTGTGGATATCACACAAGTGATATTCATCTAATTTTAAATTATGAATCTTACTGGGTTGATGCATGTGAGGTTGGTGAGTGTAATATTTTTTCTTTGTAAGTTTGTATTTTTAATATATGAAGGAAAACAATCAGAATCATAATAATAGTGTTTCATGTCCTTAGAGGATTTAGTAAAGGACCAGTAAAAGAGAATATACTACAGAAAATGAAGGGGATGAGTTATGAAATGTAGCATATTAAATAAAATAATACTGTGGAGATAAAGGATTGTTACTATATTGCAGTGGTATTAGCCTGTACTGTTGTTACCAGTTTGTCTTTCTTGTCAGCAGGGTTCTTCAGTTTCACTTTCTGAATTGGAACATTTTATTTAGACATCTCTCATTCCAGCATATTTTTTTACTTGAATGGAAACAGATTATTGTTTTACTGTATCATATTTTTCTCCAACAATACATCTACAAGGGATGTCTGTAATTTTGAGGATCTATTTTCTTCCATAATGATGATCTGTCCATCTGTTTCCATGTGGGGTTCTTGTGCATTGCCATTGTTATAAATACCAGTGAATGCAGATACTGCAGTGACTCACTGATCGTACGTGTTTAGTCTTTAAGTATCTCTGGAATATTACAGTGTTGCTGGCTTCATAAATACATCAGATAGATGTTGCAATGTCTTCTCATGGAGGTCATCCTCAAAATAATTATTAGCATGTGGTAAAAACTGAAGTGAGTGTGTTCTACAGAAAAGAAGAGTGATAACGAGAGTTTTAATATAATTTCCACTACACCAGTAAAACTTCCTGAAAGATAACATTAGAAGAGTTAAGTAGCAGCTATCAAAAGTCTTTTTGTATGTCACTCACTGAAAATGGTTTTCCATGTAATCCTAGAAAAAATAGACATGATATATCAAATTTGATGAGTGTACTGGTAATTTAGTGTGAAGGCAAATCCCTCTTCAAAAGGAAGAAACGATTTGTTCTTCACAATTGTATTTAGGAACCTAAACCTTGGGGTAAATGACATAAAGTTATATGAACAATTCTCCTGAGCACTATTAAATATTTTTGGAAGCTTAATTCTAACAAACTGGCTGTTACAAGCTTCTTGCTTCATCCTGGCACTAGTGAGTTTAATTTATATATAATATCTAGGAGTCTGTACCTGTGTCCAACTCAATTTGAACACATGCCACGAGTTTTTTCTAAGTGCTGCATAAGGACTGTGTAATTAAACATCATAAGTACATTAGTAAACGTGGATCCATGTAATGTTGGTAGATGAGCTTTGTAAGAGGAAGGGCTCTACTGCAAATAGAAAACATCTTAATTTTTTATTTAGTTGAGCTTTTGAGTTTGATATTAAAAAAAAAAATACAACTTCAGCCTTGGTAATTTCCATTTGTGTATGTGTCTGTATGAATATGTGTGTGTGTATGCACACACATCCTTTCCATTTTATAACAGAATCTGAAAATCCCAAATCCAGACACAGTAGGATGGAGCTGCGTGGCAGCTCCCATTGCCTTGGTTACGGGGGCTAAGGGTTTTAGGACTATTGAATCAGTGTTTAATATTTAACTAGAAAGCATATGAATATTTTCCTAACAGTTATGCTCACATTGTTATGATGTATCACAGCACACTGCAGCTAATAATTCATTGCCAGCTCCCTAATGCTGAGCTTATGAATGATTTACTCTCCTCAGCAGCAAAAGCACTGCAAGCTAAGAGCAGTGTTGAGTAAGGGAGGCTTTGTGCTCATTGCATTGCATAGCCATGCTCAAAACAGCTTCAGTGCCACGCTGCTGTTTCTCCTGTGCTCAGGAAATACCTTGTACAAGTGTGAGTATGACGAGGAGAGAGGGAAGGATGCTGGAGCCAAGCACTCCCTTCTGAATGCTCTGGTGCCATGCAGTTCAGCAGCCCGGGTTAGGGGAAGGGAAAGCATCTGGCAGCCCCAGGGCTCAGGGCACAGACAGAGGGAGAAGTGAGGGCTCATACAGTGAAGTAGTGGGCTCTGAAAGGAATTAGCAAAACATCTCATGAGGAAAGCTTCTTGGAAGGAAATATGAATATATCTTTTTATGGAATTTAAACACCCCTGGGTTTTACTATCCATGCCATGTCCTATCTTAAACCTCCTGAAATCTGTGGCTTTCTGAAAGCAGCTTCAATCTTTTATTCATTGGTTGGTTTGCTACTCATGACTTATATCCTTGAGCTGGAAGTTTGTATAAATTTTTTAAAAATGTGTAATACCACTTCATTTTATCGTGCATTCTACTAACCTATTGTGAATACAAATTTCCTTGTGTATTTGGTATTATTTCAGTGTCTTAGTATGACCTGAGAGACATTCCTACATGGAATTCTTTCCAATTATAGAGACCATACATCCATTGCAATCCAGCATGACTTAACTGGCTAGTGTGAGCATAAACAGCTTTTATTGAAAATGGTGTTTTATTCTAGATTTGATAGCCTGTGCAACATTTTGGTCTTAACTGTACACTGTAAAAAAGACAGTAATTGATTTTAGCTCTTTGAAGGTAGGTTTTCAGACAGCTTGCCTTTGCAGTAATACATAGAGATGCAAGCAACATGGCACACATCAAATAAGGTACTGTAATCCTTATTCTAAAATGTTTATCGAAAAATGACTAATGAAGGTGTTACCATACTATGTTTGTGTACTGTTCAGAAACAGTACAAGTGTGTCCTGACCCAATAATGGGTGATGCTGTAAGTGACCTTAAGAAAAGATCAACCCTGTTAAAAACATTTGATGGAAGTTCTGATTTCCACTCCCAATCTGTGATGAATTAATGAATTGTTAGTGTTTTAATGCCTTCCTCTTTCTCCTGCCCTCTTCAAATACATTTAGGAAATTAATATTTCCGTAAAGTCAGATTCATTACTGAGGAAAGGAATAAGACAAAAAAAACCCTCAACACTTGAGATAAGAGCAAAATGACTGCTGTACATTGTGCTTCTCTCCTACCATCCATAGATGCCTTGATGCAGTGTAAATTTAAATTACTGTTGTTTTTTTCTTGATTAGGTTCATTTGTTCTCTTAGATTATAGTGGTTGAGTTCATTACATTATGCATTTACCAAAAGTAGAAAGGAGTCTTCTTAAATCTCAGCTACAATATAGCAGTATTTTGATTACGTTGATAAATTCTGTGTCAATTCACAATGAATATTTTGAGGAGGTAATAAAAAAATACTTCTTTCTAAGTAGCAATTTATCTGAGGTCAAATCAATTAATTTACTCCTCGTGAATACTGTCTGCATAATTACCAGATTTTTAAAAATTAAATAAGGTGTTACAGTGATTTCACTAATAAAAATTATTTAAGACTTTCTGAAGGATTGTCACACAGGTTTGATGAGTTGCATAGTAAATGTAGTTAAGGTTTTTTGTTTGTTTGTTGGTTTTGGTTTCTGAGTTTAAGTCTGATATTAAATCTAATTGCTGATCAAGTTGGGTTTTGTTAGCTGGCTGGACTTGGGAGAACCACAGAAGTGTGCTGAAGAAGTTCAGAATGATGGTAACAAATGAATGTGGCAGAGGCAGGCTGTAATGTGAAGAAAAGGTACAAACTTAAAAAATTATCGTATGAGGATGTGAAGTTTCATTTAAAACAGTTCTGCTATTTAAAGCTGTTTCACCTTGGTAGCAAAATGTTACTTTAATTTGCCATTTGGCATGTTTAGTTGGACTGTAAGCCTCTGTTAGTGTTCAGGTGTGGAAGAGCAGAGTAGTCCCTGAAAGCAGTGATTAGCTGTGAGGCAGCAGCACTGAGGTTCTCTGTGGGTCCTTGGGTCCCCTTCTCAGGTGGGTGGCAGGGGGTGGCTTTGGTGGAAGGGGAAAGGAAAGCAGAAGGGTGCTCAGCCCTCCTCTGGGGAGCTGGCTGAAAGCTGTGCCAGGGCCCTGAGAGAGCAGTGCTGAGAAGGGTTCTCCATCCCAGGTCTGTGGTGACACAAAATCCCCCAGAGAGTGGAGAAGAGGAAAGCAAAGATAGGCTGGGTGGGAGAGTCAGAGATGGCTGATACTCCCCATAGTGTTTGTTTTTTGGCATTTATTGTACTGACCTTTTTTATTTGTGTTACTCCGAAATACGGATCAGTTCAGAATGAAAGACACATTGTGTATGAGGCAATACAGTGCACTACAGATATTAACTACTGCTTTAATAAAGTCAGCGGAGCTATTGTTGGGGAAAACCTGATAAATGTTTTGACACAAAAATAGAGAATGTTAGCCACGTACTGTGGGGAGTTTGGCAGTCTTTCCAACTTAGGCAATTTGGACTAGTCTTCCATCATTTTTGGCCACCTTTTCTGGCATTGTACTGGTTTATCAGAAATATCACAAATAATTTTCTGAGAGGGAATTCTTTTGGAAAATAAGATGGGACACTTTTCTTTGTATGGGAGGAGATCATATTGATGCCATGATGATTTTTTTGCCTTTTCTTTTATGCCCCTTTTTTACAACTTCTGTATTCTTGGTACTTTTTGCCTGCATTCTTGGACTTGTTTGTCAAGCCGGGAGACTAAAACATTTTAGAAACTTTGTAGTTAGGGATCAGTGTGCCCAGACCCCAAGGTCCTCACCAGAACACATTTTGTAAAGTGAGATAGAACCACCTAGGGGAAGGTTCCTTGGGGAGGGGGGCTCATTCGAGCCTCTCATTGGGGAATCTTTGATAGATGTGCTAATTAATAACACCTATAATGTAATATCAGATCTATTGCGGGTGTGCATTGAGGTGTGCATGGAGGGGCATTGAACCTGGACATGGTGCACTTAAGGATCCTTAAAATAAATACCAAGTAAAATCCCTTTTTCCCTTCTAACCGTGTTTGATTCTTGATTTTAAGACCAAGAAAAGGCATCGATATATGTAAAAGACTGACCTGTGATAAAATAAGTCTTCCTTTTACTTATTTCTCTGTGTTCAGATGATCTCTTTTGGGGCCTGGAAAGGTTGAGTGATTAGCCCCAAACTTACACATTCTCTTTGCACTGCATCAAAGGGCCTTAGGAACATGCACTTGATCACTGCAATAAATTTTGGTAATTGGAGGCATGGAAAAATGCTGTTCCGAAAAAGTAAATAAAACAAGTTGAGACTGTTATCTTTGGGAGAAGAAGGAAATGAAGAGAATGCTTAATGCATGCCAAATTGTGAGTGTGTTTCGTGCCTGTAGCTGTAAACTCTAAAATTCATAAATGCAGTGTGAGATTAAGAGTTTGGGCAAAATAATGATGTGGTCAGGGCAGAACCGGGTCCTGGACTAACAGAAGCTGGACTGTCTGTCTCTTTAGTTTAAGCTTTTCTGAGAAGAAGGCTGGACAAGAAAGATTATTGTTTGGTATGAAACTATTGTAAAAAGAGCGGGTTTCTCCTGATAAATAAATTGGGTTTTATCAAAAACACCACAATATTTCAGAGCAGTCCAGTTTAAGTATTTAATTTAAAAAGGACTTTGGCATTGTTGTTATCTTAGTGAGTCACTGCTGAAATAAACTTCAGTCTCTCTAATCAAGTGCTTAGTTTCAAACTATTATGCTTCCACATCCTGCAGGGCACAGACTAATATTTTCCATGAGTCAAAAGGGAATGGTGAGAGTATGGGCAGGCAGCAATATTTGTGGTTTTTTTGCAAACTACACCTTGGCAATCAAAACATGTGTATTTTCTTCTTTTACTGTTTCTGGTTTGCAGATGTGGGATTAGATCAAGTGAAATCCACTAAGAAATCTTAGTGGATAAAAATTTCAGGAAAGCAGAAAAAGGGGTAGTAAAAAGCATAAAGAAAATGTTTTATGAAGAGATCTCTTTAGTTATGATGTGTAAGAGGGCTTCTCCATTTTTCCTTAATTTTTAGAACATGATTTACCTTCTGACACAGCTGGGTCTTACCATGCTGGCCATGGTAAACAAAATATGTTGTCCGTGTTTTCCAGGTTGGCATATTTGCTTCTTTTTGTTGATTTTGTTCTCTTTTGTTTTGGAGAACACGTCACCTTGTTGTGTTTAATGACTGAATTAAGTTGCTTGTGCATATAGCTTTAAAAAGTCATACTTGGAGTCTAGTGATTTTTTTCTTTTTTTTTGTTCCCTGACATGTTTCCTTTGTTAGACAATGAGTCACAAGCTGTTTCATCCTATTAATAGCTTATTAATTTTTAATTTCAAAGTCTACTTTTGTAAATGTACTGGATTGAGTAAATCATTAGGAGTTCTCTGTTTCTCTAAAATGCTAATTATGCATTTCAAGGTGGTTCTATCAGTTTAATTCATTGGTTACGTACAAATTGTATGAATTAACGAACAACATGCTAATAAAATCCATGCTAATAAAAATGTTTATTGAGGGGTGACAGTTTTTCTCTCCAATAAAACAGGCTCTGGAAAACTGTTCCTGGCAGCGTAGCTTGTTCATGATTTTTTGTCATTTGGCTTTTCAAATCCTGGTTCCTAGTGGTACGTGTTAAAAATAAGTTATTGGAAACAAGATCAACAGTATGAATTCTGACAATATTCTTCAGTCTTTTTTCATAAATATTTTGAAAGCAATTTAAAATATTCACATAGTTCATGGCAGTACAGTGCTAACATCTCTTAGGTACCAACTTGAGAAGGTGTCAGGGATACTGTGAAGGAGAATTGAGGACAGCTTTATATAGAAATTCTCAGTTGAATGTGTCAGGAGGGTTTAAACCATTTTCTTAGTGTACCATACTTGAAAAGGTGTTTCAGGGATGGTTAAGATGATGGTGAGAAATTCTGATACGGAACCTTGAAGCGAATGGAGAGGGAAGAGCCCCAAATCTAGAAGTAATGAAAAATACGCTTTAAAGTAACAGTCATTTCTGTGGTTTTCATACTGATTTCACAGAATAACATTAGGATAAGAGATTTAGTCCTGGGAGTCTTCTCATTTAAGAAATTTTATTGTTTGTATTCAGACTGCTCTGACCAGTTCATGCCTCTTCACTCCGCCTTTTTTACTCCCTAGTAAAACCTGCCCTATGGGAACTAAAGTTTTCTTAAAAAAACACAACTATGATTATGTGAGGTTGATGTTAGATGTAAAATAGATCATGTATTTCCAGTATCTCACCTACTTCTGGCTTCATCTTTAGCAAAAAGAATGGCACGTTATGAAATGCAGGGTGTCTACACTGTGGTTTTGACTAATTGGAAATCATAATGCTTAAAAAAACCCCACCAACCAACCAAACCACAAAAAAAAAAAAAAAAAAAGGAACCAACCCCCCAAAAAAGCTCCAGAAACACCCACAGAGCAACTGTTTAATGCCCATGAGAGAGTTGTGTTAAGCTGAATATTCCACTGTCAATCTATTAATAATGGAAGAGTTTAGTCATAAGTGAACTCCAACTGTGGATTAATAATGGAATCATTACAAATTCTAGCTAAGAAGGAATGATCACCTCAGCTATGGCTCTCATGTGTGTCATGAGGTAAGACTTAATGGTGCTTATAAGAAATGACCTCTTCACACTGAAAATTTGAAGTGGGTAAAATCTTACTTGCTACATGAAATGTATTTCTGAGTTTGTTTCATTTGGTGTTTAAAACAAAATGAGATCTCAATTTTGTCAGAGCTTTTTGTCATGAGAATGCTCTTTTATTTGAAAGATTTCAGTCACATTGCCTTTTAGGCTTTACCCTGGTGCTGAATAAGCCTTCCAATCTGCTTCTGATCCAATGCACTCCAGTGTGGCAGAGAGGATCCTGTTAACTTGAGCAGGTGTTGAGCTTGCCTTTACCTGGTCAGCAGATGTTTGTATGTGTGCTTGAGTTGAGCCACTAAATGTTGGGGGGAAATACCCTCTGGCTGGAGTTGGAACTTTAGGAATGATGTCTCACTGGCCACACTGTTTCTGGATAATGCTAAATTGCATTTTACTATTGTGCTCCACCAAATATAACTGGAAGACATATTTGTGCCTTAGCACAGAAAAGTTTCCTCGGTCTGTATGTAGAATGTAAGACAGCTATAAAAGCTCATGTTATATTTGGACCTGTTTGGTTATTGCTCACTAAATATAGACAATATCCAAAATTATACTTTTTAGCATTAAGGAGTCATGTATTTTTCACTAGTTACATTTCTGGTCTCATATGCTTAAATTACTTTATTTCTGGTGCCTGGCTGTATGACACCCTGTGACACCCTCTGCAGCATTCTGTAATCTCCAGGAATTTCAGTGCCTGTTATATCATGCATTCTTGATTAAATCCTCCTAGTAGCCTGTAGGTAGCAGAAGGTACTGTCCTGGTGGCTTAAATTTCCAGTAGGCTTGCCTAATAAAAAAAATAAACACAAACAAACCAACAATGAGCCCCATCATACATTTCTTAGTATCTCCATCATAGCTGGGTGCTGGTTCAGATGTGGTACCCATGGCATACTCTTTTGCAAGGATGTGGTTAGAGCATAAAACCCCAGTGTCTTTCAGCCACTGGGGCCTGGAGACACCCTGCATTCTCTGTGCACACAAGAGAAGTGGGACTCTTAGAAGAGTGAAATGTAAGAATTGCAGGATCTGATTAGCTCTGAAAGGCTGGTGGCATGACGTGGGAACTGTTTAATTTTCTGACTCTCATGGAAGTTCCCCGATGGATCTGTGGCAGTATTTTCTGCTCTTTTAATTACCACCTCTCTCCCCCTGCAGAACAGTCTGTCCAACCACCAAGTGTGCTATTAACGCTTTTTAACAGCCCATCGATTTGCTTTTGTGTAGCCGCTGCTTTCTGCATCTGCTGGTCTGAGCTGAACTCCAGCGGATCAGCACCAGCTTCCCCTTGCCTTGATGGCCAGTGCTCTGGGAGAGATGAAGACAATTCCAGACTGAGCACATCCCATCTTAACACACCCAGGCACGAGCAGTCTCTGGCTGCTTCTGGATGTAGTTCAGGACCTGAGAGGTTTGCAACATCACTAAAGCTCATAGCAGAGAAAGTAAATTTTAATAGTTCATCTTGTGCAATTGTGCAGTCCTTCAGTTTTGAAACTGCTTATGGTTGTGTGTGTGCGACAGTCCTTTGTCTTTATTCTAAAATAAGTATTTGCCAGTTTGCATTGAAGTTTGGAGTGTTTTCCTAGGGTTTTTCTCTTGCAACAGAAGTATTAGTTGGCCTATTTTAACCCTTCAATGCCACAAGCGTGCTCTGCCACTCTAGGTGTACCTTTGCTAAACCTACTATTACCATTTCCTTCAGGAGCTGTAGCTCTGAAGTAAAGTATTAAGGAAGACACACAGTTAAAGTGATGGTCCAAATTTATGCTGCCAATCCAGTGCAGTACTGATGGGGGTTGATAACCCAGCACTTTTGGTGGTAATTATCTAGGAAATGCCAAGAAGCAAAGTAGTAAGTTTAAGAAGTTATTTTCATGAAAAGCTGTTGGTATGAGCATATGTCGTGTATATCTGCTCAGAGCTGGTCATGACTTCTGGTCAGCTGAAGTGGGAACCACTTTTACCTCTCTGTTAGATTGGATACAGCTGTAAAGTAATTTTTTTCTTTGCTTTTAAGAAATACTAGAAAGTAAGTTTGAGAATAGTATGTTCTATAATTGAAGCTCTTTTTTTGTTTTAGACAAGATGCAGCATCTGATGGGATGTCAGCAGCACTGGTATATGTGTTCCTCTGTGATCAAGGAGAAATGGAGTTAAAGTAATTGTATTTGTGTTAAGGACTTCAAGAATATTCTGCTTTGTTTCCTACAGTCAGTACTAGTGGAAGATGACAAACTAGTGGCTCAGTATTACAACACTTAAATTAAAAGCTTTTGCCATGTCAAGTATGGAAGTATTTGAAGTATGGAAGTATTTGAAGTTAACTAATACAGTCTATGTTGTATTAGAGGCTTGCTGAGCCATTTTCAGCAGTTGCTGCTTTTCCAACTGCAGTTGGCTTCACTGATGTGTATTGGGGGTATTCCAGTGAAGCCTTTGGAAAGAATGAGTGATCTGCTTTCTCAGTGTCTATGAAACTACTGCACTTCAGCAGCAGACTTGTGTTGTCATCCAGATGTTGGTTGTGACCAATTAGCAGGAGTAGCTAAGTGCTGCTTCTTATGTTGTTTGATTTTTCTAAAGGGCTCAGCTTCAGAGTTCAGCATTATTTTAAAATGTGTTTTTCTGTTGTACCACTCCTTTCTCTAAAAACTGGTATTCTTTTGCAGCATGCTCCATGAGTTTTTGGTATTGGCAGCTGTAAGATTTGTTTGTGTGTTAATCTGAGGATTGTGTTTGCATTACAGCATGATGGAGGTGTAGGATTGTTAGTGAAGTACAGCAACATCCTCTGCTTGATTGGGCTGCTGCTGCAGTTCAGGAAAAACAGCTTGAAAGTGCTGTTCTGAAACCTGATAAAGGGTGGTTGCCTAAAGCTGACAGTTTTTATTACTCAGCCACTGTACTTTCATCACAGGGTTAAAACAATTTAGTGGTAATAAACAGTAATTTGTCTTTAACCATATGGTCGTATGGTTTATTAGGCAAACAATTTTAAAAAATCAAAGCAGTCTACAACTACGTAGAAATCTACCAGCTAACCAGCAGTGTTGATAGGAGACTTCAGTCATATCTTTTCAAATAATGACATTGTCATTTTGGCAAACTATCAAGTCCAGTCAGTATGTGGCTATTTGTTTTGAGTGATTTCTCTTTCATTCTGCTTAGTAATAACCTACAACAGAGGTTGGCAATGGTAATTTGGCACAAGTGAAGGGCTGACACAGAGGCAGTGACATTATCTAATCAGAAAACTGCATTGCATCTTGTTTTTTGGGAAGGTCACCCTGTGAAGTCAACTTCCAAATGCAGGACAGTGCAGGGACATTTCCATTAATAAGGAAAAAAACAACCAGTATAGTTTTTTTTTTTTTTTTACTTGGCCTCCCCCCTCCCATTTTCTTCATTTTTTTTCTTGTTTATGTTGTTAGGTTTTGTCAAGTTGTACGTTGCTATTTTCAGTCTTTCCTTTTTTTTTTGTTTTTCCTACAAAGGGTTTTGTACTGTTTTTTGGACATTAAGTAAGGAGGTTTGCACAGGCAATATTGAGCAACTGGATCCTGGATGGTAGAGGAGGGAGGAGTGTGTTTGAAGCCCAAAATTCATTGAGAACAGTAAGGACACCTGAAATAACAAAAGATGTCAATTTCTTTTTCTTTTTTGTTCTGTGGTAAATGACTGCTTTTTTTCTGAAAAATCTGAAAAAATTGGTGTTTCTGATCATTATGAGTATAATGCATCCTAAGAAAAGCAAAGATAAATTGAGTGTTTACTAGGCTGAATCTGGAGAAGGGGGGAAGAAATATGCTTTACTTATAATATTCTGGGTTTCCAGTAAATCATGTGAATTTTACTTTTTAATTAGGAATATATCTGATGTGGATTAAATTACATTTTCTAATTGCACATTGAGAAATAGATTACATTCAAAATCAAACGATTTAGTTTTAAAATACAGATTTCAGAGTAATTTAAGATGGTAGTAGGATGCAGTGTGTAATGATTTCTTTGTTTCCTTTTGTCACACAGCATTAGCAACTCCTTACTCAACTCAATCAAAGAAATACACCAAGGTCACTTTAAAAACATGAATGCACAATACAAAATGTCTAAAAAAATTTCCCCAACATAAATAAGTGTAGGAAATTTAGGCCTCCAGATGAGATTGTCTGAGCTTCTGTTTATATATTTGGTGGTATGTGTGCTGGGATTTCTTGGCTGTATTTATAAACACTGATTTCAATCTTCTTCCGTTTCCTGGGGCTGTAGCACCTACGCCCTGGGGTAGATTTATATAGAAATGTGGTGTGTTCCTGAATGTCTGCACCCTCAGCCAGAACTAGTGCAGTCCTTATTAAAATCCTTTGTTCATTTGTATCTGTAACATGACTTGATGTTAAAAATGAATGTTAAAATCCAATCAGAAGATTCGATGCATTTGGTTTAATTTTAGATTTCCTTTCTTGGCAGGGAGCCAAAGAATGTGGAGAATACATTTATTCTTAAAAATGAGATACTAAGATGAAAAGATAAAGATTTAAGTAGTTACTTCAGGGTTTTTTGGTAAGTCTAGTGGGGACATCTGCTGCTGTTCCCTGTTTGTTATCCAATGTAGGAGTCTTCTTACGAATGGATTCTTTCTAAGCACACAAACTGCAGATGGGGACTGGGCTGCTGAGAGACCTGTGCCTGTTGGGAGATGGGTGAGCAAACTTAGCTGCACATTCCTTCAAGGCTTGGGGCAGAGGGTGGAAGTCTTCAGAATCCTTTATGCCGAGATCCCAGAGGCTGGGGTTTTTTGTGGATTGATGAATTAGGGCCAGTAATAGCAATGTAAAAATGTGCAGTGAGAATCCTTTCAGCAATGGTCCATTTCTTTGCAGGATGAAGATGAATGAAAATTGTACAGCCCGGAGAAATCCTGTGATACGTCTCTATTTTTAGCTCTACTTATTAAAAACTCATGCATATTTAATAGTAAAAGTATTAATTCGTAATAAGCCTCATCTTTATATATCTCACTTTGTATTGTTCTCTTTTCATTAATTGTTCATTTAGATTCAGAAGGATTTCTGCTTCATTTACTGCAGAAACCGAGGAAGGCAGCAAATGCAGCAATAATCCTGCAAGGAGAAAAAACTACAGCATGTGCTCACTGAACCAAATAATGAATTGTAATGTGTACTCGCAAGGAGAGGAGGCATAGCTGGTGATAGCTTTGGTACCTCTAACTCCTCAGTGGTCTGGGTTCTAGCACAAACAATTTTCCCACCTCGAGAGCACAGACCAGGCTCAGCCAAGTGTGCACTGGGATACACTTGGAGGCGATGGTGGCATGTGCCGGTTGCACCAGGAGTAGCTTTGTTGTCAAAGTGATGCTCCTTAGGACTCTTAAGTGGTTTTCTCTTCTCTTGAGCATGGTGACAGATTGTAAACTGTAAATTAACAAACTGTTGAATAGGGGAGGTTTTTTCAATCTGTTTTTCTCTTCTTTCTAGTTGAAATTTAGTGTGTGTCTCTGGCTCTGAGGCTGTTCCCTGGCATAGCCTGTGTTTCCTCAGAGCTCCTCACCTCTGACCGCTTCAGTGATTGCCCTGCAGAGGTTTAGCTTTAAGGAGAGAGGGAATTTGTATGGCACAGAATATGTCTAAGTGTCCTACTGATGTCTTGCTGCACCTTAACAAATGCAGGCATCTTCTCTTAATAACCTGTTGGTATAAACTAAGTAATCTGACTCACACAGTTGTGGAAGAGAATTTATCCAGAGCACAGTAACTACATACCAATCTGATTTCTTTTTACTGAAATGATGAAGTGCTCTGTTTCTTGACTTATCCAGCTAAAATGTTTCCTTAAAATTATTTTAGTGTTTTCAAAAAAAAAAGTAAAGCAGTTGGTGCAGCTTTAAGAGTTCTGACATAGTGTTCAAGCATGAAGTTCTGACCTAAAACATATTTTGGAGTAAAATCTGAAGTAGGACATAAGATTGCAATCTTCATTCTTTAAAACAAGTTATCAGACTTGGAAATGTTAATATGGTGCCATTTTGTGGTTTGTAAAAGACAAAACTTTCTGTTAAGCAACAGAACTGGTTTGGTTTAGAGCTGAAGTGTTTCAAGTATTAAAAGTGATTTATCCTGTAAGTAAAGAGGGCAGTATCATCAACACCTTCATATACAGCCCTGCTGACTTTCTGCCTGTATTTATTTAGGCTGAAGATCTTAATGAGTTTAATACAGACAAACAGCTTGGGGTTTTTCTTATTCTGGGCTCTTTTTCTTTGGATTATAAGGAAGTGATTTAAAGAATGTATATCAGGTGTTTTGTGGAGGGGGAAATCTTAAGAACTTTCAATCTCTGTAGTTTCTGCAAAGATTGCATTCATAGCTATTTGATTCTCTGCAATATTTATAACTTAATACGCTGGACACCTTAAGTTGAACTTGAAAAAGTATATATGAGAAACATAGTATTGATATGTTTTACCAAAAATATGGCACCTTCTCAATAAGGACCTACTTAGGACAGTCAGCAAGCAAAAGCCATTGCCTTTGACCTGGCCTGACCATCAGTTCTTCTCCTCTTAGTGTCAGGGATGCCTCTGGTAGATGTTTGCTTAGTAGAGTTTCATTCATTCAAAAAGCTCCATTAAACTGTAGGCAAGCAGGAATGTTCTGATGTTTTATTTCAGCCAAAGAGTTTTCTCAAATCTTTATGGAAATAGAGATTTTTGGAGGGGAGGGGGGCAGGGACAAAGGTGGGGAGGAGATTGTAACTGGCAAAATGATCTAAATTGAAATATCAAAAGGGTAAAAGGGGCAGAAGGATGGAGACTTGCATTTATACTGACAGACAGTTAAATTCACTCCAGCTAAATCTGCCAGTTCTTAAAAATAATTGTTTCCTGTTTTCCTCATCTACTGATTGTATCTACAGTTTATTTATAAGACTTAGGTACACAAAGCTTTTGGTTGGTTTTGTTTTTAATTTTACTTTGTTCTTTAAGGAGACCAATTGAGTCTTTTTTAAACATCTTCCCCCCCCATTATGATCAGTTTTACCAGGCTGGAACTTTAATAATGGAGAAGTAGGGAATTTGCTTAGCTATGGACTGGTGGGCACTCTTTTTTATACTACGTTTAGTCTACCAGCATTTTTCAATTACAGAATTCTTGAATTTGCAGTCAGTTCATACATGTTTTGCACAAAGAAATGCCTTTTTTCAAGTTGATAATACCCCTTTGTAACAAAACTGAATAAATAGCATCATGAATTGAAGCATGTGCTGCTTTGAGAGAAACAGCATTCCTGTGTTCCCTGGTAATGAGGGAATCTCTCAGTGTGAGAGGTGTACCTGGTCTGTGGTGCTTTGCTACCATTTCAGTGGGTGAAATCAAATTTATGTGGTAGAAAATTGAGCTTGTACAGGCTTGAAAATGGGAATGATTGTATTGGATTTGGGCTTGGATGGGTGGAACAGTGAATGTTCATTCATATTCATTGTATATTGCAAGGATTTCCATCAGCATGGAATGGATTTCCACTTAAAAATTGAATTAAAGTGAATTTATGGAAATGCTTATTGCATATATCAATATACATACACTAGCTTTTAATAACTGCCAAATAAATGCTTAAATCAGGCTCTGTTAAGTATCACTAAAACACAGCTGCTATTCATGGATGTGACACTGATTCAATAGTTTCTGCTTGGGGACAGGTTGCAGAGACTTGGAATGAAACTGAAGAACTACTCTCATAGTAAGCAGTAAATAATTGTACTACTTCTTCTGTCAAGTGCATTATTTTATAAATGGCTTTTTGAATTGTGGCTTTTTTGGCCTGGCAGATTTCCTTTCTTTTTACAAAGGTAAACATCTTTTCTCTTCTGTTCATCAAGCTTTTTGGCATTATGCGCCTTCTTCTGGTTATGTGTTTATTTCCTTTCCTGAACAGGCAAATGCTAAGTTTTTCTGTTCTGCAGAAGTTCTGTATTTTGGTCTTTACTGTCCCTTGTGAAAAAGTCTTGGGAGAAGACTCATAATTGAGTAATTCTGGGCTGTTGCTGCTGATATTCTGGAAGTCCTAAAGACAGGAGGGATTTCAAGAGTTGAATGGGTTACCCATTTTTTTTGTCATTTATATGTTCCTGCAGGTTTTCACATATGTAAGCATGAGCCTATATTATAGTTTATTTGCAGAATAATTGAATTCTCATTTTCCCATCCTGTGACAAAATAGCTTCTCATGGAGATTAGAGTCTGTCTTTCTAGTATAGACACTTGAAGGGGGCTGTATTTTAGATGGATTGTGTGACCTAGCATCAAAAGTCTAAACTGAGAGCACCTGCATCAGTACTTGAAGGGAAATTCTTGAGGACAACCAATCAACAGCAACTAGGAGCAGATATAGCTGTGTCATGGGCACTCAAGATCAGAGCCTGGCAGCAGGGATTCTGGTTTTAAAGTTTATGTAGAGCACCAGAGCATTGTGAATTACGCAAGGCCATAGTTCACAATATATGCAGGGTTTAATGGCTCCATGGCTGTACCTCAAGTCTCTGCCTCAGTTATGAACTCTACTTTGAGGGGTGGTGCTACAGGAAAGGTTACTGAAATAAATGAACTTGGTTAAAGTAGTTGCCACACCAGGAGGAGGGTAAGGGGAGCATATAATACATATGGAGCATGGCCTGTTGACTGTGAAATTGCTGAGCAGCTTCCATTCAAGTTTTGTTTCTTACATGAGTAGTCTAGAGGATAGGAACCTATCTGCTATGTTTAACTTATAAATTTATGTGTAGCTTCTATATTGGTACTTCAGTGCAAGACAGGGATGAGTTTTAGGCAATGGACATGCTCCTGTATGTCTGCAGAGCAACACTAAGACACATCTGGAGGCCAGATGGATCTCACAGCCTGGCAGCTGCAGCAGAAGGGATTAGATGAGCCCTCTGTAATCCCTTCCATACAATTTCGCACAGGTTATCCAGGCTCGCAGTGTTCACCTCCATAGTGCATGCAGCTGAGTTAGCTTGAAATGTTTTAGGGCTTCCTTACTCCACCTGAGCTGTGGGGACAGCATTGCAGGACATGGGACATTTGTCTTCATTGACAACAAAGTATGTCAGTAAGTACCCTCTAAAACTGGTATAAATGTAGGATCCCAGGCTATGCTATGAATATGGATGCGTGCACTACTCTCTGGGCACATATTTATGACTTTCACTCTTTTGACCAGTGGCCAGTGTGCTGTGTACCAGCTTGCTCCTTGCTGAAGCTTTTGCCTGGTAATTAATGCAGTAATTTGTACTGAAAGCCCAGTTCCTAGTGGGCTACTGGGCAGGGTGGTGGATCTGTCAGAAATATGCACGGCCCTTCTGGCCATGATAACAGGGTTGAGTAGTAACTTCTGCCTGGTGTCAGGAAGTTACTATTGTTGGGTAGAAGATGGAAGCCTTACTCAAGCAGCTAAGGTCATAATAGAGTGACATTTGTTTCCAGGTGGATATGAAAGTGTATGGGACTCACTTTACAAATGAACTGGATGAAAATCTATTGAAAATAGATATTCTGTTACACTCTGAATTAACTGAGCTATTCTTTGCCAAATAATGCATGGACTGTTTTCTTAAAGTATATATTTATGCTGAACTATATGCTTTTTCCCTTAGGGTAGATTTTCAGCCAGTCTAAATTATATGGTGGTTTTGTAATCTGAGCTGATGTTTAACATCTGAGCTGAGTCACCAGCTTTGAGTCCAAAGCAGGCTGGAGATGCATGCGCCCGTTCTTTCCTTTCTTCCTCTCTCTCCTGTACAGCAACATCCTTGTCAAATTTCAGTGCAGTAATTTTTAGCTTTACCTTAAAACATCTGAGTCCAGTTTCCAGAAGCTGCGAGTTGTGATTTCCCAGCAGTGAGTTCAGAGGAGGAGTTAGCAGACTGAAGGCAGAGTTTTCTCAGCACAGGTCACTCCCTGCATGGCTCAGAGCAGGGCAGCAAGGGAAAAGGACATCTCGACAAAAATCTGTCTTCTTTTGCTCAGTCTTGACTCACTGCAGCTTCCTCCACAGATCAAGAGAGGGAGTAGTTTTGGTCCTTGGAAGGATTTTTTGGAGGACCTCTGCCTCTTCCTTTAGGGAGGCCAGCTACCTGGCACAGCCAGCCCAGCGTCAGGCATGTCACTGAGTCTGGCACTCCTGGGGAGATAGTTGGAATGTAAAAGTCAAAACATCTCTCTTGGGAGAAGATTTACAAAGTGCTGTGTCTTTCAGGATGCTTAAGTTGACCTTCTTGGCAATTTTCTTGATTAAAAAGGAAACCTGGTTAAAAGAGCATGAACATATAGGTTTGTTTCTGGAACCTGGCAAGTTCTTTCCTAATCATTGCTTCAGGCTAAGCTGCTTCTAAGAGTATCCAGTAATTGTCCTATTATGAAAGTCTAGGGGACTTGGGAAGTCTCTGGAACGTCTGTTGAAGGAGGAAGTAAGCAGATCAGTGGAAAAATAATGTTTCTGAATTTAACTTGTCTCTTCTGGAAAGAACAATTTATATTTTAAGACAGTTACTATCCAATTAATTTAAAGCTGAATTAATGGAACTTTTAATTTTATTCCATTTTAAAAGAGAGATATTAAAGAACATTTAAGTATTTTAGCTGTATTTAAGTCCTGTGTCAGTTAGGATGGTAGCTTCCCATAATTTTTAATATCTGTCAAGAGCTCCCCAAATAAAAGTAATATCCAGAACTGGCTGTTCTGGGAAAAATAGTGAATACAAATTTACTGACAAATGTGCAAAATTGGAAAAACTGGGGTGAAAAAAGAGAGACATCTTCTTTCCCTTTTAATCTTTCTGATATATCCTCAGTATCCTTGTAATTAAAAGGAAAAATGGTGTCAGGGTGTAATGATTTGATTTTTCAAGTTTGTGACATCTCTCTTTTGGTTTTCATTAGATCACTAATTCTCTAGGTTTGGAATGATCACTTTTTGCCTCCAAGATAGCCATCACTGGACTTGTTTGTATCATCCACCTGCATAAATAATTATTTAAAACGTACAGACTTAATGAGCACTCAGGCCTTCTAGGTAGCAATATTGAACAGTTATGAGTATATTTTAGCTGAAGGATCCCAGTACTTTCTGCCTGCTGTTGATGCTCAGAACTGGTCAGCCATATAATATGATGGTAGTTATATTTTTGGACATTGAATTTCATGATCTACTGGAATAAAATTAAATTTCCTCTACATGATACAAGATTATTAATTATTGAACTAAATACTCCTAAAGACTTAGGATATAGCCATGGCCATTTAAGTGAAAAGGCTTTATTACCCTCTACATGTTAATCATGAGAGAAAAATAGAGATCCCAGAGAACTGATCTTTCTTGGCTCTTGAATGCTGTCACAGCTTTTATATTCATCTTTATCTTGGTGATTGAATAGGAAGCATCCAAATGTGTTGGCTTAACTTGGATCTGACAGAATGTTAGCTAATGGAGAAAAATCCTACTAATCAGTGAAATACCTTCTGAGAGAAATTCCATTATGTGGATTGCAGAAAACTTGATGAGCATAAATTCTTGGAAATATTCCAGCAGGAGTAACAAGAAAAGGACATCTGGGCAGTAAGATGAAGCTTTTCTTTAATTTTTGTCTGCAGAGAAAAGATGCCAGCTTTATCCGATTTTATTATTTTGTTGTGAGTGATTTTATTTATTTTTCATAGACCAAATCTTCTACCTGAAATAGTAGCATACAGGCCTGAAAGGAAGCTATTGAGTTAAAGAGCTATCCAGTTAATCCCTTTGTCTCAGGCCAGATCGGTTCCTGATGCTCAAGCTGAGTAAGTGGCTGGTGAGTTTAACTGGGAGGGGCCCATCTGTCCTGCTGGCAGAGGTGCACAGCAGCTCTGGAGGAGATAAAAGCCCTTTATGTGCTGAAGCAGGGTAAGCGCAGAGTGGCAAAGCACGAGTGAATGATGGTTATCCATCACCCAGCTGCATGGGCAGGTTTTGCTGCCGACAGTAAATTCTGACTGTTCTGGCTTTTGCCAGAGTTTCCAGCAGGTTTGAAGCCAGTGTAGGGACTGGAATCCTACCTCCTCCCAGAAAATATGCTATTTTTGAGTTCTGTGCAGAGAAGGATTCCCAAATTCTGAATTTATTCAAAAAGCATTTTCTCAGCCACTTTGAGATCAAACAGATGGTCAGTTTAACCTTACATTGCAGCATTTATGAATCTTTGTACTGAACAAAGCAGTGTCACAGAGTGTGTAATTGGAAAACCAGCATGTTTTCTCTTCTTCGTATTCTTAATGTACTCTTCGGCCTGTATAATTATGGGGATTGCTTGTCTCAGCATGGGAGTGGCATTAGAGAGATACACCAAGCATGATCTGATTGTGGCCAAAGGAGAACAAGGGAGCCGGTGAACGTCCTGCGAGAAGTGGCTGAAGGAGGTGGGGGTGTTTAGCCTGGAGAAAAAGAGGCTCAGGGGAACCTTTATGGCTCTCTACAACTGCCTCAGAGCAGTTGGGTGCTCTGCTCTCCCCGGCAACAAGAGAAAGGTCCAGAGGAAATGGCCTCAAGCTGCTCCTGGGGAGGTTTAGATTGAGTATTAGGGAAAATTTCTTCAGCAAAGGAGTTGTCAGACATTGGCAGTGGTGAGCCTGTGAGCGTTAGGTTAATGGTTGGGCTGGATGTTGTTAAAGGTCTTTTTCAACCTAAATGATTCAGTGATCTCATGAATGGGGGACATTTGGGTGCCAGCTGGGCAGGACAGTTCTTGCTGCCCATGTGTCACACTGCAGCAGAGACAGCAGAGCCCTCCCCGCGGGCAGGGAGCCCTGTGCTCGCTCCTGTGCGGTGCTGCAGCGCGGGGACCGGAGGCAGTGCCCGGTGCGATGGGTTAATGAGCGCTTCCCCAGCAGCGCCCCGAGCCGCCGCGCAGGGCACAGAGCGCGGCCGGCCGGGGCCGGGTCATGCGCTCGGAGCCGGGGCTGCGGAGCCGCTTTACTTAAAGTGCTGCGGGAAGAGCCTGCGAGCAGCACCCGTGAGCCACATCAAAGAGCACTACATAAACAAGAAATGAATCACTGTTACTAAGATAAACAGGGCAGCATGTGAACGCTGGCTTGTTTTGCCTGGTGGGGTAGGATTTTTTTGGTTATTCCTGTGCTGGAACTCCTGGACTTCCATTCATTTTTTATTTTTTTTTTTAAACTATTGAATATTTCACTGTGTGAAATGGTCTGATGTTTCTTTTCAGTCTTTAGTGAAGGTTGGGTAGGAGGATTTTTCCTGTCTGTATTTTGTGTATTCAGTGGAACTATTTCCCGGTTCTAGTCTGTCTGTGATTAGTAATTGGGGAGTATATTTAGACAGAAATAATCCTCAGCTTGGGCCACTTACAGATTAAGAGGAAATCAGTTCTGTTTCTCTCTAAGCTTCTTGTCAAGTACTTAAGAAAATGATGTGATACGGATAAGCAGGTACAGGTTTCACTTTTCAACTGCCATAGTCTGCTTAAGTTAGTATCTGCAGATTTCCTGAATGCCTGTATTTCCCTACGCTTTTAATTCAGGTTGAACATTTCAGTTGGCCTTCATGAAACGCTGTGCCTGGCCAGCTTGGTGTGATAGTCAGTGGTATCACTGCTCTGATTGCATTCAGCCTGATGAGCCAAACCTTCATGGCAGGGCAGGTGCACACAGCTAATCCTGCACGTTGTCTTTACAGCATAGACTGGGTGCAAATGCTGTTTCAGTGGTGCTTAGCAGGAGTTGAAGGTGGGAGCATAATTCTTATTTTCAGCCAATGGTATGATGTATGTGTTAGTGTTCTTTTAGTTATGTTTTTCGTGACAGACATCAGGAATTGTTAACCCAATGAACTTATTTCTTTTGTAGGCAGGAAGACACTGTGTAAGGTTATCGTCTCTTTTCTGGTTTGCAAATAATTGAAATAGTGGCTTTTTTTGCCCTTCTATGACTTCTTACGGTTTGGGTTTGCAAGGAGTGAGGGACTTGTCTTTACAAACAAGCTGTGGGCATGCTGGAAGATAAAACTAGTACTGAGAGATAAAAGAAACAATGGGAGGGATTCCACTGATTGAGGAATGGAAAGAAAGAGATTTGTCTTTACAAATAAACCATAGGTCTGCTGATAAATGAAACGGGATATTGAGTTATGAAAGATACATTGGAAAGAACCATAAATTCCATAAGAATTATAATAAAGAAGGGGTTATGCATTAGAAGGGAACCTTAGGTATGAGGCGTTTTGGGAAGTCTGTACCTCTTGAGTACCTCAGCCAGTGGGGTAAGAGAGAGGGACATGCGGTAGGAAATTGGGATAAATAGGAGGCTGCATCCTCCAAAAATTTGAGAGACCCCAGGGGAAATACCCCATGGCCTCTCCCTTTATTTGAATAAAGTAACAGGACTCCTCTGTCTCCTTTTTGGACATAAACCTCTGGTGTTTGTGGATTAATTTTCTTGACAGGTTTTATGGCAATCATCTTTCTCCCTTTTACAATATGCGTGTTGTATTTCTCTCTTTACAAATATCTTTAATTAATCTCACTGAGATACTACATAGCAGAGTACTATCTGACATGAAGGCCCCTTTGCAACCCCTTTTACTGAATTCAGATGATGCTCTAAAAGCTTACGAGTCCTGAATTTTTGGAGGTATTTTTCCCCTGCAATAGAAGCTCATTTACATGTGAGTTTAACTTGCTGGTTGCATGTTGTGGTTTACTTTACTTGCAGAAACTAATGTGTTTCACCCGAATGATAGTCATTAGGACTTAAAAAGATGGACAGTTGCAAAGAAGTTAATGTTTTTCTCGGGCTATTTTCATCTCTCAAACTGTGGCATAGTCCTGGCTAGTACAAGTTAAGTCTAATGTGTCCTTAACCATGGATGAGTTTGTCCATCTGTCACATCTAAATTTTCAATATGTTCCAACAAATGCCAGTGCTGCCCTGGGTACGGTGTAAGGCTCTGCAGCTGAAGGAAATTTCTTCATGCCTCCTATTAAAACTTTGTCTTTAACTTGTAGTCCACCTGCATTACACTTATTTTGCAGTCATTTTACTGCCATAGAAACACTGCATATAGCAGTTCAAAAATACATAAATCTGTGGCTGTGGGACAGAAGAAAATAAACCTAATAGCTCTCTCTCAATCTGTTAATTAATGTTGCCCAATCTCCTGGCACTGAGGGCCGTGGTTCCCAGGCAGCTGCATGAGCTGGCTTGCTGTGGTGGGCAGGCTCAGGAGAAAATTGGGACCTTCTGACTTGGGGGTACAACTCTGTCATTGTGACATTTAACACTTAAACGTAGTGTGTGTTGTTCCTCAGATCACAGGGCTGATCCCTGTGTGTTTCACTGCCTTTTGGGGAAGGCGGTGGCTGTTTCTTACTAACCTTTCTGGTCTCAAAGCTCTCTGGGATTTTCAGATCTAGGGAATAAAACTTTGCATTGAGAAACAAGATACTAACTTCCCTGACTGTCATTTTAAAAGGCCCTTTTTACCAAAGTTTCCCTTCTGTCGCTGACCCTGATGTCAGAGGCAGAGTGTGTGGGAACATGGCAGAGAGGGGGTATTGAAACCTGCTGACGTCCAGCACCAGAAATAAAATGTGTATGCAGCCAAAATATTGCTCATGTCAGGAAAGACTGTGTCATGTACTTTGTGAAGTAAATGTGGTTGTTTCTATGTCATTTCTGTATATGTAGAACTATTGAATTGAATTTTTGTTTCCTTCCTTTTCTGCATTATTTGATGCTGAATCCTATACAGTGTGTGATGAACTGCACACAACTGGATAAGTTGAACTTTGTTTTTCCCCTTTGTTAGTTTTTAATGTTTCAAAACATCTCCGATTTAAGAAAAGCTGAAAAATAGCAGAAATATTTTTGGTACACTTGAATAGTCAATACACTGAAATATTATTGAAAAGAAAATTGAAGATGAGTTGTGAGATGATTTATCTCAAGTTATGAATAATGTGAGGGCTTATTTTCAAATGACAATACTTCTAGAATCTGTGGATAATGAAATACAAGTTCTGCTTGTGAATGTATGGTGTGATGTTATTAGCGTGATCATTTCAGGGAAGACACTTCAAGGAAATGTCTCCTCAAGGCTGGAGGAAGAGTGTTGAATTTATAAGGCTTCTGTTTTCTAAAGGATGGAAAAGGACAAAAAAATCTGACTGTGCAGATGAACTGACTAGTTGGATGTATATCTGTAGTCTAAAGTACCTCAGTCAATGGTTTGACATGTTTTTGTATGGTATAGAGGACCTCAGAAGCTATGCTTTTACCTTATAAGATGAAATCCTTACAGGATGTTTTTATAGTAGCATAAATCTGGGATACCATATTTCTACTGAAATATGTCCAACCTTACTATTATCTGCATCACTTTAGTCATGCTGATCAAACAGGGCATAGAGAGTATTGTTGAAACTACCATATCCATCATGTACTGCTGTGATTTTTATGGTGGAAGACGAGTTCATTATGTCTTTGCTCTTAAGGCTACTTCACTCTTAAGGCCAAACTTAAATTAGCTTTTTCACTATGGCTGTTCTCGCTTCATAGATTGTCTTGGATGATTTCCTTTCTGCTGTTTTCTGGCTTATAAATGCTATTTTGTGGTGTATGGCTAACTCTGAATTTTGTTGTAAGTGAATCATGGGGTTTTTTAAATGTACAGATACTCAGTTCTTTGCAGTGGTAGAGCAATGAAGAAAGAGATTATACTCAGTCTGTTTTAGGCTTCTGTGGGAACATTTTCGCACTAATACTTCTCCATTTAATAACTGACTGAGTCACCTCTTGTCTCACTTTAAACTTTCTTTTTCCCTTATTCATGGTAGATCTCTGAACAACAACTTTTTTACGTGAATTGACACAAGTGGAGAAGAGATGGCCAGCTCAGCCCGAGAACACCTGCTCTTTGTGCGCCGTCGCAACCCACAGCTCCGGTACACCCTGAGCCCCGAGAACCTGCAGAGCTTGGCCGCTCAGGGCACCATGCCTGAGAACATGAACTTGCAGCGTGCCAACAGTGACACTGATTTAGTGACCTCGGATAGCAGGTCTAGTTTGACAGCCAGCATGTATGAATACACCTTGGGACAGTCTCAGAACCTCATCATTTTCTGGGATATTAAGGAAGAAGTAGATCCAACTGACTGGATAGGACTTTATCACATAGGTAAGTCAGAATTATGGTGTAATAGCTCTGTGTGTTTCTCGCTATTTTGTCACTTCGTATTTTCTTTTCTGACATGTTCTGGCACAGTACAGAATTAATCTACAGATAAAGCTGAGGTAAGACTGCAGAGAGTTGCCTTGGATTCCGCTTTGCTTTTCTCCATGCAGTGAACTATGTAAAAATGTGATTCTAAATAATGTAGATCTGGTTCCACGCTGACCTGCTAGAAGATGAAATGCATTATTCTTAAGCATACAGTTTCCTGTTTCCACCTTTGCTGGTGGCTGGCTTACAGACTGGAAAATTTGAAGTACTATATTCATCATGTAACTTGATGTGCTTACAGTCCAATGCTTATATATTATCTTGGACAAGTAACCACTTATCATTTGTGAAAAGCTACATTATCATTTGTACAAGTCTTTGATTTTGTAGAACTGAAATAGCATCAGTTCTGAAGGAGCAAAAATTTCTGTTTATGAAGAATTCTGTAGAAGGAAGTCCTCTCCAGAGATTCTTCTGTGGGGGTTTCTTTGTGCTGTTCATGCTATTTCATAGGAGGGAGCTGGGAAGAGCTCTAGGCTGGCATGCGAGGGCCTGTGGGCTGTGTGTGCATTGGCAAATAATGTGGCCCAAAAGAGGTGGATCAGTAGGTCAGCTGGTGCTGAGAGCATCAGTAACCTCTCTGGGTTGTGATTGTCCTGTGTGTTGTGTTTAATCAAGGATGCAAATGGCCCTGCTCTATGGTGGTGTGGAACTGTCCCAAGCTCAGCCTTTATGCCCCCACTAGGAAAGGAGCATAGCCAGTGCCTGGGTACCTGGAGTGGCACGTGGGCTTTAGTTGCCTTCTCAAGGAATCTCTTCAGGTGCACTAAATTTAACCAGTGCTCACTAAGTGGGACTGATGGGTTCATTTGTTCCAAAATTGCACTGCTTCTCTGAATCTAATTACTCATGTACAGAGAATGGTCAGTTCAGGCTGCCAGAAGCATGACAGCACAAACTGATGGAGACACTTTTGACCACTGGAAATGTGTCTGTGCTGGGACTAAGTGTAGTGCAACGAAATTGGCCTCAGTAGGATTTTTGAGAGATATTTGCTGTGCCACCTTTTCACAAGATGTTTGATCTCTGCGTCACTTAATGTTACATTGTGTGTAGATGCTGTTTCTAGTTCTCTTTTTTTTTTGTCAGGTATTTTTTCCAACATTACCATAGTTCCACAAAGTGGACATTATTGACTTGTGCTGTTCCAGTGCATACCTGGCTATAAAAGCTGTATTGGAGTTGCTGCCTAAGCTGTAGTCTCTCCTGAACAAACTGTGGATATGCACTAACCTTTAAGCCACCTAAATGAAGTATCTCCATAATAAACAGAAATGGATCTTGCCAACAGCATTAGCAACCAAAGTGTGATCTGTGCTGTAAAATGCACAGCTTGCTAAATGAGCTTAAACATTCTAATTTAAATACATTGAGACTTTCATCTGCATAAAGGTTTAACAATTTTTCCTGTTGCTTTTTTATGGCTCACAGCACTTCAGGATTGATATTCAATAAGCTAAAATGCAGCAACTCTGTAAAATTCTTATTGCTTCTTACTGTAGGCTGAAAGTGATTTTTATCTTATTTTCATGATTAAAAATATTTCTACATTCAGTCTGTTGAGTCTCTAAAATACAAAACAATATTAAGTTACCAGAGGGTAAGAATCCTGTGGAACACCCAAATTTAGGTCTTCTTGGGCCTAAACCCCCCATTATACTACCATGTGATACCAGAGTATGTGAATGCTTTCTTGTGAAGTGGTGGAAGGTCCAGAAGCTTTTGTCTCCACTGCCACTTGAAATCCATGAATGGTGGTGTGAGTTTTATTCCTGATTCAAAATAGATCTAAGCAGAGTCTATCCTTTAAGACTTGTGGTTTCATCATTCTGAATGATGAAATTGCACAGTGTTTAACAACAGAGATAAGGACATAGTCTGATAGGCATGCCTGTCTGTCTTTGATGTAAGGTTTTTGATCAGCTCTTTCAAGATTTCTGTTTTTTGATCAACTCTTTCAAGTGTTAAAAAAACCTTCTTAATTTGCATAACTTTTATAGCCACAGTTAAGGTAAGTTAAATTCTACAGGTATAATCCAGCATTTTCAGTCCTTTGTGATAATTGCTGTGAAGCACCTCCAGTTTCCACTTACTCCTTTGCAAGTAGAGGACACTTCTTATTTTCTCAGGAGAGGCATGCTAGTGGGTGAATATTTTTAAGAATAAAAGCTCCATTCTCATGCATGTTATTAACATTTAATGTAGTTGCTTGAGGTTCTCCATCCTGGTCTTTGTTTAAAATGAAAATTATTTCATTTAAGTCTCCCCTCTGGCACAGGCTCCTGAAGGCACTGGGAATTGTGTATGGTCCCTAACACAAGGCATCACTGGGGCTCTGCCAGCTTGCTGCTGTACCTCCAGTATTTTCCCCATGTCTTCTAGTAAAGCACCATTTTTCAAGGAGCTGGGAGCAGAAAAAGGCAAATATTGTGCTCTTATTTTAAAACCCCAAAGCACCAAAAACACAGTCCTGGGGCTTTTTTTTAAAATGTTGCTTGTACAATTAATTGTCATGATCAGTGTTTTGAGGGGGAAAAGTGGTTGTTGATTCTGTGAGGAGAAGATTGAACATTCAAAAATGACCATCATTCGGAGCTCAGGCGTTTGTACAGAGAGGTCTGGCAAAGGTCTGAAGCAATCCAGGTACATCTTCAGCTGAAATTAAATTTCACAGAATTACATCCATTATAAAAGGAATTGAAAATGGAGCACTGGAAACTGTCTTGCCTCTTCATTCATTAATTTACTCAATTAGCATGTTCTCATTAGTTTTCTATAATGAGGAGGCAGTCTGTGCTTCTGAGCGTGGTTTTACTGCTTGGTTAGAACTGCAGTGGCTCACTGGGAATCCCACCAAACTTCAGAACAGAAGTTTCTTTATAAGAGCCTGGCCAAAGCCCACTGCCCACATTCACCCAGACATGGATTGGTGCAGTTGGTCACAAGACTGTCACTGCCTCTGCTGTTAGGTGCTTTGCAGGTGACTGATTGGCTTTCACTAGGGAATAGTCGATGGAGCTTTTCCTAGAACAGTACAACTTCAGTGAAATGTTTGGCCTGCTAAATGGTTATGAAAATAAATGTTATCTTTTTAAACTGAGAAAAGCCCAAGGAGAGAATCACAGAATCATCTTATTCTGAAGGACTGATTTTTAATTTTTTTTTTATGTGCATGTGAATTTTTTTTTTTTTTTTTAGGATTCTGGTTATTTTATTAAGAAAGGAAAGGAAGATATAAATGAGCAAATACTTTGTAGAAAATACTCTATTTTATGAGACATTTATTCACGGGATACTCCTCTACAGAAACTTTCAGTCTTTCATTTTTAAATGCAAGAAATTGGACCTAACTGAAAAATTCTATGTAGCTAAATTCATGCTCAGTTCTTCTAGAATTTTGTATTTTAAGGAATGTTTTAGATATCTATATGTGAGTTTGCTCACTTGTACCATACTTGTATCTTCCTCTGTTTCATTGGTGTGTTAAAACCTGTCCCGTTTTCTTGCAGAGGGACTGCTTTGTGTACATGTTATTTTTTTTTCCTAGTATATTCCTAAGGATTACCAGAAGAAGAAAGTATGTGAGGGACACGGTGTATTCTGTGAAGGCAAACATCCTTTTTCCTGGCTATTTCTGGGTTTGTACTGGCTGAACTTTAAAAGTGTCAGTAGCACTTCTGGAACAGTCTTGCCCATCAAGTTTTATTAAAGCAGCTTTCTGTCTCCAGAGGTGAGACGTGTGGGAATGCAGATCCCACAGCTGTGCAAGCACAGGGAGTCCCACGGAGTCTGCGTGCAAGGCAGAAATGTTATTTGCTCTCTTTGGGTAAATTGGGCAGTGTTGCGTGAAATGTGAAATTGTCAAATCTGAAATACAGGTTTATTATTTGGAATTTAGCTTTAAGCTCTGCCTAGAACGGACTTGTCTTTTTTTTTCAGGGCTGGTAATGAGGATTGTCAGTTGAGAGTGACAAGGTGTGATGAAATTTGAAGAGGGGGCTTTTCAGTAGAGATATTTGGCCTGTGCTTACTTTGAATTTTCAGTCTTTCTGTCCTAATGAGAAGGAAGGAAAAAAATTCTCTATTTTAAATTAGAATTTAGACTGAAAACCTTCATCTTTTAAAGTTGTAGGAGGCTACAGAATTTAACAGACATCCTCTTAGGCCTATAGGGTTTTCTTGTTCAATATCAACTTAGTTTTTGCTTTGTATTTGCCTGTTTTAAAAATTATTGTTGTTACAAGCAGTATTTAAAATATTGGAGGTTGTTTTTTATTTCCTCTATTTACGAGGAATCTGCATCTTGCTATGGCAAGAGTGGTCAAGCTCTGGAGTTCTGTAGTGAGTAAAGTTGTGCAAAATATTGGCCCCAGTTGAAATCAAAGAAGAAAAATGGATATTCAGTTTGAAGGAACTGTGAGATCCCAGTTTTCTTTCTACTGTGTTATTATAGCGACAGGGTTCCAGGACTTCCTTGGAAAGTGAGAACTGCTCAAAAAGATGAGCAGGTGGATTCTCTGGTGCTTGTGGAATGCTGAGGGAAGTTGCATCTTGACGAGTGTTATGGGTTGTCATGAAGTCTCATACTAAAAGAAGGCAGGAAGTACAAAATAAAGAATAAAAAATCAGCAGAGAGAAGCAAACCGTATTTCTGGTTAAAATAGATTGCCTCCCATGGCCAAATTGCCCAGGTTAGCCTATTTTTGTCTTAATTTACAGAGTCCTATTTATGAGAGGCATGCCCTCATTCTAGAGATCCTTAGCACATTTAAAATGCTGGCTATCAAAGTGCATTGTGTTTGTTTCCATCAGCTGCTTTACAGAGGCTGCTTGGCTTTTTGTTATACCTAAATCCAAAACAGCATTATAAAACCAAACAAAAAAAAAAAAAGAAACACACACACGCCACCTCCCCCTTCCCCCGCTGGGAAGTTATATAGGGCAATTTAGATAGACTCTGGGTTTATACTAAGCTTCCTAGGGTAATGGAGTTTGGAGCCTCTCCTTTTCAGGTCAGACAGGATTAAAAAGAAAAAAGCTTTTGCATAAACTGCCTTTAGTACACTTAAAATAGTGGATCACATTAGACAGAGAGATTATAAAATGTTAAGATACTTTATTCCTAGAAGATTTATTTGGTTTGCATTATAGAAAACATGCAAAGTAATATCTTTATCATCTTCCAGAAAATTCTGATTATTCACTTGTTTGGTTTTTTTCCTGTTCTGTTCTTTCCTTTTTTATACTTCAAAATATGAGCAGTACTGTTCATGTCTCTTAACTAGTTGCTAGGCATAAAACTGTTAATTTGTGGTTACTCCTCATTCTGGTTGCTGCTAAAGTCTGCAAACCATAGGCTGGAATTTCTGTGTAGAAGAGTCAGTCTTTACCCAGTTGGCTCCAGGAGAGTCTCTGGCTTTGACTTTCAGGATGCTGGCATTGTGCTGGTTGTTATCAGCCATAGAGTGTGGAAAAAGCTGCCCTGATAATTTCATTTGCTGGTAACTTAGTAATATTTAGGGAAAGGCCACCTCTTGAGTGGGATAATGAAAAGTGAAGGCAGTCTAATGTAAGAATTGTATTCTAGAATCATATGTGGTGAGGCTGCAGCAGTCTAAAAAAAAACTATAATAAACCAAGGGTCTTCAGAAGCTTTCCCTCCAGGTACTGCATCCCAGTTTTATTCTTTCAGTTCTTCCTAGGTCCTGACCCACATACAAAGCTCCTTTTTTACTGACATAGAATTGGGTACTTTCTCCCTTTCAGTTGTGACCTGGTGAATTTTGCTCAAAAATCAGGGTATGGACTTCATAATTCCTTTTTTTTTTTTTTTTTTTAACTGCAAAAAATTAGAAGATATGGATAGAAAGTGTTTTCTCTATGTGTTTACATTGCATGCAGCAGATGCCTGGAAAGATACACTCATTATATTAAAAATATACATTTTATTTGTTTAGAAAGTAATTAATTCCCTGCTAAAACTCCCAAAATCTAGCATCTCATAGGATGATATATAAGTTTAAGCTGTGACAGAATAAGGCTTGCCAGAACATCCAAACTTTTCAGTTAACTGTGTTTTTTTCAGTTTTTGAGATAGCCCTGACCTGAAAACTAGACAAATGTAGCTGCAGGGAGGACATTTTCAGCTGTGTTGTCAGTATCTTTCCACTGCAAGAGGTTTTGGCATGACAACATTTATAATCCTTTGGATAGAAAGTGGTGTTCTCCCCACCCTGACTTTTTGAAGTGACTGTTCTAGCAGATGGGAAAATGGCAAATACAAATAGTGGATAATGGAAAACAGTGTAGACCTCTGAATTTGTAATAATCCTTTTACAATAAAACTGTCTTGTGTTTTAATTTGTTTGAAGGAAGTTGGTTTTAATTTTTTTTAAAAATATTTCCAGTGCTGTTTTCTATCATCAAATCAACATGCCATACAGTATTTTCAAAATCCCAAGTCACTGATAACTGCATTGAAAAGGAGTTGCATTAATAAATCTATTGGTTTTTTTTTTCATGTGAGAAATAGATTATGGATTAATTTCGCATTATGTATAGTGCTAGAATTCCCCCTGTACATTTCTTATGAAGTTCTTGGCTCCTGCATCTGCACAGATTTATCAATGACTGTAAGAATCTGAATTAATGGAGAACTGTTACAAGCTGAGTGCTAAACAGGATATGTTAAGGATATGACTGGTGTAGGTAAAGCCAAAAGATGAGACACAAACGTACCATGATGCTGAAGCTAACGCTTTATTGGCAGGTATGTTTAATATAATATCTTAATATATTCTGATATTGGATACACAGGTTCTTAAGTTATAACTGGAGGAGGTTAATGAAGCTGCCAATACTGATTTTGATAGTAAAGCTCATCAAGATTTGTCTGCAAATTATGCTGTTAGAAGGACAGAAGAGAAAACCCAGAGAATGGCCAGATCTGGAACTTCTCTGGTACAGAAGAATATCAGCTGGGCCAGAGTGGTACCCAGCCCTTGTGTGATTTGCCATTTTGGCACGAGGCAGGCTCTGATTTGGGGGGAAGATGCACGAGCTGTGCAGTTACGCTGACTGTGCTTCGCTGGCGCTCCCGCTGCAGGCACAGCACAGCTTGGGGACGTCTGCACTGGCAGTCTCTTCTGTCTCTGTGCCCAGCAGCAGCCAGGACTCCATCACTCTCACGCTGGTGGGCAGCCAGTTTTCAGGCAAGCAAATCCTGTGCTTCTGAGCTTTGTTTCAAGGTCTGCTCAAACTCTCTTCATGAGATCTGCCTCCTTTGTGTGGCAGTCATTCAGAGTTAATGTCAAACTGTTTAGTCTTCTGTCGTGTTTCAAGTCACTGATCACTAATGTGCCAGTAGTCCTTGAAAGCTCATAAAAAACTGTAGGTTCATTGCCTTTGTCACTCCTACCCTAACCTTGGGAATAAATGAATCCCTTACCTCCCAATGTGTGGTAATGCAAAAAATGAACCTACAGTTTCCATAAAAATAACATAGACATTCTGTGTGTACTGTAGTAAGGCAAAGAGGAAAAAGACAGATATCTACTCAGATACAGTATGAACTCTCATGCTCCATTAAATGTGTCCTTCCTTGAGAATTTAAACTTTATCTGATGGTCAAAAATGAAGTTCATGTGACTTAAATCACACTTGAGGATAATTTTCAAGAGTTGAAAACTGGAAGCTTGGACCTAATAGGTTTCATCTGTGAAGAGGACTAAGAACTGAATGCATTCCATGCCTGGCAAAATCAGGACCTTAATCACTGTTTTATCTTTGCCATAAAACGTGGAAGCACTTTCTTGTATATGAGGCTAGTTATGCCTAAATGGGTTTGGCTTCATAAAATGAAATATGTGTAGAAAAACATTATAGTGCAATAGCAGGCACACTTGGTTGTCTCCGAGATAAATGTTCAGTAATGACCTCGTTAAAAAAAGAGAAAAAAATATTTCTGTAATCACTATGTTTCTAATTTGTATCTAGAGTTTCATGCATGACATAGTTCAGCAGATGGTAGCCTGCAGGGTGGGGGAAAATTCAGTTTGACAAATTTTTCAACATAGATGCATCTTTCAAATTTAGTAGACTTCCAGACAGGCACTTGCTTCCCAGATACTGAATAAGGATGCAACAAAATACCAAAGTCAAAAATGAATAAGATTTTTAGCAGTTATGGATGAGGTAGTACTTAGTGCAGGCGACACTTTCATTGATGCATTCTTAAACTTGTAAATGTGAGCAATAGGGTGAAAAGTGCATTGTCCAGTTCCCTTCAAAAACCCCAAACCAAACACACCCCTGCTCTGTGTTCAGAAGTGAAGTCCCAGCCATCGCACCTGACATCAGTGCCGCTGCCCCAAGGGATGCAAAGAGCTGTGGCTGTTGTTGTGCGTTCACTAATCTGAGTCATGAGCACAAAAGGTTTTGGGTTTGGAAGGCAGTCCTGATTACTGCACACTGAACTGAGTGCACTCCTCTCCTGCTCAAGCAGTTCAACAAAAATCTCTCTTCCAGATTCACGTGGATGACTGTGCTCGGTGCTGCTGTTTGCTGCCTGCTGGCCGAGCAGCTCTGGGCTGGCAGAGCATTTCCTCTGCCAAGAACACAAACAGCTCTGTGCCAGTTTAGCATCTCGGAGGGGCTCAGGGACAGCAGCAGGGGTTACCTGCAGCAGTGTGGAATCAGGAGTGAGGGACACTCTTGGCAGTAATGTGCCACAGGACCTGCTCAGCTGCAATGTGCAGCAGTGACCCCAGCAGAGAGGCTGGGATGGGATGTGATTTGTAGGCTGCTCTAAAAGGAGAGCAAGTGTGATTGCACTGTTTGCAATTACTTATTTATGGCTGGGTTTACTGGTATTGGTGGGAGTAGCTGAGTTGGTGAGCCTTTGCTTCTAGTTGTGTTCAGTTCTAGGGTCTGTTTGTTGCCTGAAAGAGTCCCAGGGAATTAATGCTTTTTAAAAATACTCTGCTGGAAATGTAGAAAAAATAACAGAAATGTTTTATATAGGTGCTTTCAAGACAATTACACAAGTTAATGAAACTTCCTTGCCTTCATTAGTCTACATTGTTTTGTGTTCTTTTTTGCTGTTGCATGTTAACACCATGAGAGAGAGCACTTTTTATTTCTGAGATTTTGTGCTAAAAAGTTAAATAAGTAAAATCGTTATCTCCTTTCTTGACTTCTGATGATGATTTTTGGCACTGGTTAAAATGATACTGCTTCTAAAGAACTGCAAAAGGTGTTTCTTTTGGCTTCGGTCTCATCCAGTTTAATCTGCAGAGCTATTTAGTACTTACCATAAGCAGTGTTTGGCTTGATTTCTCTCATCTTTATGACATCAGCTGAAATATTTGGGATGAGAAATAACTGTACTGGCATCCTTTTTGTTTAAGAGGTAAATCTTAACTCTGAAGTAGTCATCCATCTCACTGCAAAACTACTAAAGCCTACATGTGAGGAAAATGATCTGGCAATGTGTAGGGGGGAAAAATCATTCCTATTACTCTGAATGTGACAAGATGGTGCGTAAGACAAGTTAGCAGTATTTCTGGTTATTACTTGAAAACTCTGCTTTTGCCCTCAGTGCATTACTCAGAAGTTAATTTATCTTGGAAATTCTAAATTGTCTTCAGCTGAAGTAGATTGCAAAAGTCTTGAGTGATCTTCCAACCTCCTTTTCTCTCTCTTTGCCAACTATATACTGCATGTCATGTGATGAAAAATAGGTTATGTTATTTTTTAGATAATGTCCTTTTGCTTAGGACTGCTGTGCAATTAAACGTAGACTTTGTCATAAAATTCCATTTAAATTTCCAAAGGAAAACTGTCTTCTGCTTAGCTAGAGCCTGAACTCTACCAGTTACTTTGAGGTGGCTTATTTGATGCTCAAGAATATTTCCTAGTGCCTTGAGACGTTGATACATTGCTGGAAACCCTTGAAGGTAATGAATCTGTGATGAGGTAATTCAGTGGTGTGTTACTCATCTCACTGAGAAGGCTCACTTGTGGGTACATGGTTTGACCACGGGCTCTGTTACCTCTAGGGGTAAGCACCAGGTACACAGACAGCAGTGTTTTTAATTTAAGTATAGGGGAAATCCACTGAACTGTTTCAGGGAAGGTTGGGTTTTTTTTCAGGGAGAAAAAAACCTTAGGAAAAACACTTTCTGAATAACCATAGTATGCTGCTTTTAAAGTGGGCGTAAGGAGAGTTACGATGAGGGGAAACAAACATTGCGTTTCATAGAAAATATTTCAGGTTCTGTTAGAACACCTTCCTGCTCATTTCTTTAGAAATCTGAGACTGACTTATCTTATTGTGTGTGTATATTGGATGAATTTCTTCCAGGATGTGTTGGCTCATTTCCTTGAGTACTTCTAAATTTTCGGAATTTTTTTCAGTCACAACAGATAGCTCAAAAAGCTTTAAGGAAATGAGTCAACCTCCTGAAATAAATTGCTTACTGAATAGAGGATACTGTGTTCGACATCACAGACGCCCTTGATAGTTCTGTGGATACTAATTAACAGATAGTCTCTGAAAATCTGTTTTATCTGCTCCATGTTCCAAAAGGATTTGGGCGACAAATAACCCCAAAGAGCACCTGAGCTTTCCTGTTAGGAATGTGGGGCATGCTGCCAGACTGACAGGGGAGAGGTGCAGATGGGGAAGTGACAGGCAGGCTCTCTAATGGAAAATTAAGGATGCTGCTGAACTTAAGTGTAAATTAATTGGAGTAATGTGAAGATGTTGAGATGAGGATTATCAAGCTTTCATAAAACAACACTGAAATCTGTAGGCTACATAGGCAAAGTGCTTTGGTCCCTATTTCATTATTCACAAGCAATTTGCATTCTGGTTCCAGGAGCCCTTGCTGCAGGTGTCCTGGGTGTCCTGCAGATGCCCAAAGCAGGTGAGGCTGTTCTGTGAGGAAAGGCCCAATGCCTGGCCATGCTCTCTTTGGGTTGCAGGAGTCCCAGCAGGGAGTTTCCCAGCTTGGGGCTCTGCTGAGTCACTGCACTGGCAACTGACTGCAGTCCTATATGGTTAGATTAAAAATAAGTAAGAGGACACCATTTTAGTAACATGTCTATGTTTTACCGTAGGTAGGCAAAGGCTTCGGGATTTTCTCTGCTTCCCAAGGATTACTCAGCAACTCAGTGTCAGAACTGAGAAAGCCAGCACCAAACACCATGATCTGGGATTTTCTCTCTGATGAGCCAAACTAAAAGTAAAACCAGATGGTCCTTAATATTTAAAAAGTTTAACATCTGGGTCTGGATCTGAACTTTGAACTTTGAGGCAGCAAGTAACGAGCCAGCTTTGCCCTGCTTTGGTGCATTATCCAGAAAGTCCCTGATGCAGACAATTAAATACCACATCTCTGAACAGAGATGATGTGCATCTCCAGACAGGTGATGTGCACTGTCAGGCACTCAAGGGAAACCTGAATGTATGCACACCACAACAGAGAAGAAAGCGTGGAACCCTCTGCAAAGGAGTTGACCCTGTTGGTGTGTAAATTGTCTCAAAACAGCGAGAGTTGCATAAAAGCAGGTACAAAATACAAATCCAACTGCAGTGGAAGTAGACAGAATAAGGTGCAGGGATATTTCTCTGGTTTTGTGGTTGTTGTCAGTGACTGTTGCCTGTGATATGCAGTGGTGAACAATTAACTTGCTACATTTCTCTGGTTGGAACACAAGTATTGACTGTGGTTTGTTAGTTTGATACTGTGATCTGTAAGCTTTTTAATACCACCTTTGGGAGTGAAGTAGAAGTGTGTGTAAGGAGTTGCAGCTGCAGGTGCCACAGCAGTTCTGTCCTGGCATTTAGGGCAGCTGAAGTCTTTGCTGAGGGAGAAGCACGGGTATTTATTAGTTATGAAAGAACTCAGAGAAAAGAGTGAAATATGAAGGGGGTGGTGGAAACCACAAACTAATAACTCAAAAAACCCCCTATGATTTATGGGCAGTTGTAAAGCAATCCCACTTCACTGTGGTAAGAATTTAGGATATCAATGACTTTTTTCCCCTCCAGTTTTTGTATGTGGTATCTGTTATACTTTCTCACCAGCTACTAACAAATATTTTCAACCCTCTGTGCTTTCTTGGTACAAAGTCCAAGTACTTAATTTTGTAGTTCATTTTTTATTTAATAATTTCCAGTTCTTGTGACAGTGGCAGGGTTGGACCCCTGACCTCATGGGCAGGGAATGGGTGCTGCATTCCTCTTAGAAAGGGCAGGCAAAAGGACAGAATGGTTTATTAAAAAACAAACAAAAGCATTGCTTTAATAGAAGCATATCTGTTGAAGAATCTGAAGAAATTATTGATTGACTTTTCAGGAATCCTGAAAAGAAAAACAATGCTTGATGCAAGATTGACTTGCAACCTTTTGGTTGCAAGTCAGAATACCTACCTGTTTGAAGCTCCAGCTTGAGCACAGGGGATGGTTATATCCTGAGTGTGGTAGAGAAAATCAGCAAAAACTGATGTCTACAACCACCAGGACAAACTCCTGGCACATGATGACAAAATAGGTTTGGTGGTCTCAGCAAAGAACCAACAAAAAACTTCTGAATGTCTGTCAAATAAACAAGCCTCAGGCTGCAGTCCAAGGGAGCCTGAATCAGGTCAGGGACAGTGCAAGAATGCAGGCACTGAGACAGCAGTGAGCACATTATATTTCCTCCATCTGTATACCTTGCAAAAATAGCATCTTTGAAAGTGTATGTGCAAATTTGGAATGTGCTGCACTCCTGATCTATTTCTGGGTTATCCTGTGTCTGCTCGAAGATTAATTCAATGTATAAGCACGCTATACTGTTTGGTGGACTGGACTGAGGAAAACATGATGTGCCTCTGTAAACCAACTGGGTCAGACTTCAGTCATATGCTCACCCCAAGAACCTGTTCTCCTGGTGACTACAGTGTTTCCCTAATTGTGCTGTTCAGTTCTGCACTGTCAGCATGCTACTGCCAGATCCCCAAATGGCATAGTCTGTGTTTGCAAGTAATCAAAGACACACAATATAAAATTATGCAAAAATGCAGAAACCACAGCTTGGCTGAAAATTATGCCCTGGGGACCTGTTTCACAAATATTAGCAAAGTTTATAGCTCACTGTACAAACTTGTGGCTAGTTAGGTGGGATAGAACCAATCTAAATGGATTTTTTTTGTTGGCAGTTTTATATACTTTCAAAACCATAGGTATCTTTTTGGTTGTTTTTATATAGTGCTTGCCCACTTCTTAGATGTACACTACCACATTGAGTAGTTCTGGCTATCCTCACTGGAACAACATATGTCTTTGGAAACATTTGGAATATTTTTATTTCAGATGCAACATTAGTAGGAAATGCTTAGAAAAGATGTTTGCTTTGTATAGGTTTATTTGGCTTCACAATGAACTCCGATTATCTTATGTAATGCACTAATTCTGCAAATTATCAATAACCATGTCAAATCTAAAGTGAATCCTGAGTCCTTACATCACAAGCAGAAGGCAGAAGAAAGGAGGAATCTGGTCAGAACTAGGAGTATGAAATACTTCTCACAACAGTAAAGCATCTCAGCACATTTGAAGTCAAGGAATAGCAATGGCCTCCATAATAATTTTCAAAATATTGTAGCATTTAGGCCTACTTTTATGCCAGTTCAGAACAAAGTTTTTGAATGAACCCATTTCATGAGAGGAGACTGTAAAAATTGTGGAAGGGCTTTTCAGCAATGGAAACTGAAGATGAGGAATCTGCCATTAGATCTTCCAATCATGAGGCACTGAAGGGGAGGTGGGAAGAGCAGCTGGGCAGGAAAATTAAGTGCTAATGGTGATCAAGGTAGTGAAGGCTTGTGATTCAGCATCTTCCTTTAACAGTCTTCCTGAGCACACAGACCTATTATTCTTCTCTGTAGGTTTTTTGTAGCATTCCTTATCAGCCATTTTGGTGCCTTAGCAAACATATGCATTTATAAAGAAAACAGGAGGATGTTGCTGAGTACTTAAGCTAGAGGTTATGTGGTTTGTAAAAAGGAAAGGCAAAATTGCTTATGCAGAGGTATTCACAATATCATAGCTGATGGCTATGCTCTTTAATAGAGGCATGAGAGGGAAGCATTGCTGCTGTATCTCTCTTGGGTTAACACCTCTATTCTTGGCCCATATATTCTTTTTGCTAGTCATTTTTACATGTGGGTTAATTACCGAGACATGGATGCATGACAAAACTATATTGTCCAAACAGAAATATTTTTCTGTATTACAAACCAGGGAGCTCCCTGACTTTCTAACAAATTCCCTGAGAAACCTATTGCTGTCAAAAATAACAACAGACTAGTTTGCATTCCGGCTTAAACAGCTCATAATATTGAAGATAAACTTAAAAACAACAGCTGCTAAGGGAATATTAAATCCCACAAGATCCTTAAGAGATGTGTGCTGCAGAGACACAGAAAAGAATATTTTTTGACAAGTTTCAGAAACTAGAAGGATTTCTAAAAGGCAGTGAGTAATCGCTTGAAACTGGCAAAGAATTTTTTTTCCCCTAAAAGAAGTATTTTTGGGAATGAACTTGGAACAGTGAAAGTGAAATGCTTGCTGATATTGTGACTGTCAAAAGGCTGGAACAGGCTAAGAAGAGTACTGATCAGTGTCAGAAACTGTAAACAATAATCAAGTGCAATCAAAAGCGAAGCTGAGGAATCCAAAGGCAGTCCAGTCCATTCTCTCCTTTCAGTGATGAGTCAGTTCTCTTCACTCAGTGTTGAAGGATGCCATGTTGCTGAAAATTCAGAGATATCTGTGCCATCACAATAGATCCAGGGTACAAACCATCAACCATTTGAGAATGAAAAACCCAAACTTACCTCCTGGATCCCTAGATGTCAGCTGCTATATGTAAGAAAATTCTTTTTTCTGTGTATTTGATCTGTTCTGTGGGTGTACTGCTTCTTGTTTTAGCCCTCATCCCTAGCAATAAATAGCACTTTCACACATACACACATACCAGAAAAAGAAATAAGTTCAAGTAAAACAAGGGCTGAAAATGCAAAAGTGATTGAAGGTAAATGAACCTCCACAGGACTCTTGGGGAGTGTATTTGGCTTACACTTTGCTCTTTGCTGGTTGATTCCAGGAAAGAAAAGAGAACTGTGGGGAAAGCTTAAGATGGGACTTAGTATCAAAAGCTAACACCCAACTCGCTGGCTATAAAAGCAGCTGGTGGATTGCTGTGTAATTCTGACTCTGTATGCTGGCTCTGTAATTCAAAATGGTTTGTGCTTGATGTTTAACACCCTTGGTAATGATCAATTAATTTTTTTTAATATGTCTTATAGAAAACTTTGAGTAATTCTTGTAGAAACTTTCACTGGCAAAAGCTACTTGTTAGAACTGCTGGAGGGTGTACATGTGTGGGCAGTTAAAACACTTAATTTTGCTTTCATGGTTACAGTCATTCTCCTGCATGGCCCTGAGCAGAACAAGCCATCTGGCAAGGGAGCGCCTCCTTCTCATCACACATCTGAGAGCTTCCCACAAATGAGATTTCAGCTCATTAGGATACTTTACGCACTTACAGGGATTTAAGAAGAAATACATACCTTTAATCTCTTGTGCTTTCTTCTGAGTTGTGTGGTTTTTGTTCAGTTCTAGAAAAGAAATGTATTTACTGAACTTAACCTTTTGGTTGAATATATACGTTGGGAGTTTTTCTGCAATTTATTCAGTATTATTGTATACACCTAATGAATCCATTCGGGCCTGTGGCTTTTTCATTGAAAGTTGTGACATGATTGGAGGGTTAGAAGTGTGAACCCTTGCTGAATGACACTGCTCTTGTGCTGATGGCTTCCTTTATTTTGATAGGCAAAGATGATGAAGTTACTTTTGAGGTGCAGCTGCTTGTAGTTGGTTGGTGTTTGTCTGTGTCTCTGAAGCACCCGGAAGGTCTTGTTGGTCAAGATGTTGGACATAGAGAAGTGACTGATCCGAAGTGACTGAGCTCATCCTTTGAGCTGTATCAATATTTTCTAGCGTTTGTAAAATATAAATATTTCTGCCAGTAATAGGTCTGTTAGAATATGAATGGGAAAAGAGCATATCAGGTGGATAATGCACCAGTGAATTCAGGTCAGTTTTTGTAGAAGATAATTGCAGTAATGGAGGGATTTGTGTCACTTGAGTAAGCTAGAACGAGGTTTTAAAATTATTGCTGTGATGAGTAACTAGTTCTGGCTTTTCACCCATTTTGAGGATCATCTGTCAGGTGAGTTTTTTGAATTGATAAATTTATCAACCTAAAGGCCATGTAACCTAAATTATAGATGCTTACAATTTATCATCACCCCACTTTCAGAACCAGAGGATGAAAAGGGTAAAATAAGCATAATACTTGTCAAAAAGTGTTTGCAAAGTTTGTGCAAATTTATTAAGTACTCATGTATCTTTATTAAGTTGTAGGGCAAGGGAAATAGGATGGCTGCTAATAACTAGGCCTGTTAATTAGGTCAAGAAGTTTAGTAGTTTATTAGACAAGCAGTAACAGGCTTGGTACTTCCCTTAACTACTTCTTAGGGAAGCCATCTTACCACTGGCTGGGTTGTACCAACCATTTCTACTGTAAACCCTGTTTAAAACAGGGTAGTTTCTTCTGCTGTATGAAAAGCTGGAGGAAAAATGAAAACGGAGCAGAAGGATGAGCAAAAAAGGAAAGCAGGAAACTAGACAGTGTTTTGTACAAACCTACAGATCAATAATAGCAAATATGCTTGTAATGAATTTTACTCTGTTTTATGGGTAGCCAACATGAGGCATATTGCAAAATGCTGTCTGGAAGTAAAGGTGAGTACTCAAGCCAAATGTTTCAGTAACAGACAGTTGCCAAGTACTTGTTTCCTATCTGATTTCAAGATTTCATAAATATAAACAGAACAAGTGACACTTGGCGACTGTTTCAGAATACAGATTTAAAATAACATGCCTGTGTTTTTGAAATCTCTTCTAGCCTGTTGTGCTTTTCCTACGTGTGCATTGCAGTGACGTGTATGGTGTTCAAAGGGCAGATGTGCATTTCATAATGATTCAAAATGGTGTTTAGTTTTTAGATTTGCAAACAACAAAAAAAAAGTAAAAATAGAACACAATCATCAACTCTATTTTAAGTCCTCTCAGATATGGCAATTGTATTTGCTGACAGTTGCACAAGAAAAGCCTCTTTCTGAGGTATAAGTCATTTACAGAAGATCTACATGTGGAATAAAGTGCACTTAAGGTTAGTTTATGAGCTAATAATGGCTGTCAAATGAGCCCATATTTTACTGAAATTAAACCCAGAAGAGATGATTACATTAATTCAGTATAATATACTGGGTATTACAGGCCACTCGGTGTTGTCCAAATTTCACCTCTCCTAAATATTGCCACTTTCAGAAGATGAAAATGTGACTACTGCCAGAGAGCAGCAGCAGATTGAATGGGAATCATGTTCTGATTGCAGAGCAGGAATTGCTCCAAGTACGTTTTGAGGCTGAGAAGGAGGGTAGAGGGATGGCCAAAACCATATGGCCTTTCCTGAAGTGGTTTCCACTGTTTCCACTTGAGAAATGTTTGACCAGAAAGAAACAAACACCAAGCAAAACTACCAGTTTCTCTGAGAGCTTTCTGCATCGGGTGTCTGCATACATGACCAGATGTTTGCTTGTTAATAAAGAAACCAGCATGAAGGTCACAGAATAAATGACCCCTCACTTTTTCTGCTGCCTGTGGGATTACATGTGATGTGTTATCAAGACAGCCACACCAGAGAAAGCACTCTCTGTAAGTGCAGCTGTGCTAGTAGCAAAATTGTGCTCTTGTTGGTAATGTTTATTTACCAACAGAATTTCCCGGGGGCAGAATAGGCTATGTAGACAAAGCACAGCTTTGCTGGTGTCATGTCTTCCACAGCAGGAATACTTTGTTATACTTTCGAGTTTTTCTGGCAAAGATTTGTGATGGGAATGTGGTCACAGATAAAAGTGCCTGCCCTTTATCCTTGGAAGCTGCAATCCTCTTCTGTGTGCGGCTAAAGCAAGCTCAGCAGCTCGTGTGCTGCCAGCAAACAAGTGCTTATCTGACACCATATAAGGCTGTGGCTGGGGAGGAAAATGATGAAAAACATTCCACAATAAACTTAGACTGGCCGATTTAATATGGCACAGAATAGCTTAGACACAGATTTCTTTTTTTTTCTTTTTTGCTTCTTTAATTTAGCTCTGGCATCATTTACCCCCCACAATAACCTTTTAATTTTAATTAGGAAAAAATGACTTGTTTTTCTTGATATTCTAAACTGTCCTCTCCCAGAATAACAGGATTTCAGGATACTGGTGCACACAGGGTTTGTTGTTGTGGCGTTTGGTTTTGGTTTTTTTTCCCCTTGGACTTGGTATGGTTAAAGCAGAAGAAATATCTTTAGGATACAGGAATGTGGGAGTGTTAGGATGTGTTTGGGGATATGGTGGGGAATTGGATGTAATAGTGAGGGGCATATTGAGAAGGAATTATGGTTGTGAAAATGAGTTTATCTGAGTTCTACCAAGATGTGAGATGCAGTGAAGCGCTTAAAAAAAAAAAGGAAATGATGCTAAGGAGAGAGACAGGCTTTTCTTTTCACTAGTATGTTGCTTGCATCTTTGCTGTCCTCACGTCCTCTAATCTTTATAATGCAATAGCCTACTAAGTTATTGTAGTACCTTAAAATGTAGGTATCGTCCATCTTTGGTAGTCGTTGGTGGCCTAAATCTGAATTTCCAAACTGTTCCCTGCCTGGTGGCCACTGCTTTTGGCAGTTTCCATCCTCTGCAGACATCACTTACTCCAAACTATCAGCAGCTGAGATGATTGTGAGTTGACATGAGAGGTAGTGCAGCTTTTGCCTCAGCTATGTGCTGCTTCCTTCAGGAAGAGGTTGAAGCTCCCCCCCTGCCATATTTCCCCCCATATACAGCTAGCTGGACCTCAAGAATTAAATGGTAGGTGATTTATTAGCATTTTGTGAAGATGTTGGGAGTCTTCTGCAATATCATTGAGTATCTAATAGTCTCTATGTCTAAGGGTGTGCCATCTGTCAGAGTTTATTCAGTGTCATTCTCTAGCTTAATTTTTGGTCTAACTTTGATGCCTTTCTTGTAGTAACCAGTCTCTAGTAGTGCAGTGCAGGAACAGCCAAGCACTGCTGTGTCCGTGCGTGGTGCAGGATGTGGTTTCCAGGTGAGCCAGGTCAGCTGGCAGGTGGGTCCCGATGCACAGGGCACTTGTACTGTGGAGCTGGCACATGTGTGAAACCTGAACTGGAGATGGGAATGAAGTGTACATCGTTTATGAAGAAAGATTAATAAGATTTTCAGGAAAGAGGTTAAGCTTGAGGTCATTTCCTTCCTCTTGTTACACTTTTGAATTTCTGCCAGTGAGATGGGTGAAAGGATTTATTTTTGTCTTTGAATGCTTTGAATTTCAATGATGCCTTTACTTTGAATACAGAGAAGTGGAGTTCCACTTTATTCCTGCCATTGTACTGTCATATGTCTGAAAAAATGACTTGTATTTTTTTTTCAGTATCACTGTGTCTTGCATTCTAGTTAACTAATCCTTTGAGCTGCTGCAGTGCCTTGAAATATCACATAATGTGAGGGCACATGGAGATGCTCTGATCCCCATGCTGAAGTGTTGGTGTACATAAAGAAGGAAACAAAATGTAGTGGTGTAATTCTTAGAAAAGAAGGAAATGGCCAGTGTCAGAATGTAGGCTGTGGATGAAAATGAGAGCAAGGATTTTCCCACTCAATTAAGTTTCAATAGGAAAAAGGTTTTATGGTTAAGTCTTTGGATGGGGTGTATGGTAGGGGTTCTGTGTTCTGCTTCTGCAGCTGAAGTAGGAGTGAAGTGTTAGAGGAGTTGGTGTTATTCCTGACCATCCTGTCACCCACAACTAGAAAAATTATTAATGGCTCTTGCTGTGTAAAGCAACAGAGTGCAATAAAAGTCAGCAACATATTAATGTGTGTAGTGGGTCATGGGGGGCACATGAGGGAATGTGAGGGGAGTCTTTCTGCTTCTTGCCCACAGCTCAGGGACAGTCAATGGAGCTACATGAACCTTAAATTTGGTTGTGCAACAAGGAAAACTGCTGCTGTGCAGTGGGGAGCAAACACCTCTTTGCTTTTTTCACCATGGGACATGATACTAATTATCTGATTATAGATGATGATGATCCTTCACTGCTGATACAGCAGGACTGTGCCACCAGAAGGCCAAAATCTGTGTCCGGCTGGAGTTCAGAGTGTTGCCCAGCACCCTCTGGCTATGCACGATTACCTTCCGCAAGAGCTGCAACAGCAGCTTCTCTCCTGTAGGAGGCTGTAAGAACAGCTGTGGTACATTTTTCTGCCTGTTTTCTGCTCTTGCGTTTTTACAGCTGAAGACTTGTCTCTTGTATTTCCATTACTTTCCAAGTTTTTTCCAAAGTGTCCTGAAGAGTAAAGAGAACTGCGATAGCAGAATCTTACAGCTGCTTAGGGAGCTTTTAAGACTGTCCCAAGAGTTTTGTTCTCCTCTTTTTTTGGGGTTACTCTGTTGGTACTCAAGGGAGCAATGTTTCCAGCCATTTAGTATGTAGCAGTGTGTTACATTTCTCTTACAGTATTCCAGTTCTGATGTTCTTTTGCCTTCTGTCCTTTGAAGATACAATTCCATGAGGTGCTCTTACAAGCACAAAGTAATACATTAGCTTCCATCTCTTCATTAGCAAAGAATCCATCTTAATTTCTTTGACTGGAAGCATTTTTGGAAAAATATTCAAGCTGAGTAAGAACAGATACTCCTGTAAGAGGTGGAAGGGGGTTTTTACTGGTTGGTTTTTTTTT